>JAYMTB010000765.1:0-12752 GCA_036897585.1 Francoa sonchifolia
GGCCTGCCATGTTATATGCCGACGGTTCAGATTTTAAAGTTTGGGCTTCGGCAATTGCACACTCAGCAAACAGAGAAGCCAGCTGATCAACAGCAGTGTTTTCTTGCAGCCTATTCCTGTACAGCTCACGAGCACGGTGCAGGGACTGAAATGCAGCCTCATCCCCACCTTTGCTTCTCATTGCCATGACCACCTGTTTCCATATACAAATAGGTATGAGGCATCAGAAATTCTCAAAGTAAATAAGTTATCTATAGCAAAATGAACAAAATAATATTGGTTTAGTTGACCAGGTTAAGGTGATAACAATTCAATCTAATTAAGGCTTCCGCGACATAAGAGTTGATAATGCAGCTGAGCCATAACAAAGCTAGCCAAATCTGCTGCGTAAAGATGTGACCAAAGAAAAATGATCTTTGCTTGCAGTAGATGCTAATAGAAACGACATTGTGTATATATATCACCGTGATAACCTTAATGCTACTTCGGTCTCTAGTAATTATCCTATCTGTAATGGCTAACTATGATATAAAGCTACCCTCTGCCATAGCCTGTTCTATCAAGGCACTGGAGTAGCCCTCAACTCCAGTGGAGGGTGAAGTGAAGATACTAGAAAGAGAAGGTCCCTAATTAACTTGATCTTCTTTGGAACTAATAGCCACCACTAAATATAAGGCTTCATTTTAAATTCCAACATAGAGAGGCAGCCTAATACAGCGCAAATCCATTCAGAATTCCATATCATCTTTGGGACAAGATGCCAATCATCAAGATCATTGATTTCACAGAACCAAAGAACAAATTACAAGACTATCTCAAATCATTATTCTCAGTGTACTAAACAAATATACCATAAACATTAAGCAACTCTATCCAACAAAACAATCCAAAAAAGTAAATTTTGAAACAAGTAACCAAACCCAAATCTTAAGGAAAAAGAATCAGAAAAGAAAAGGTAATGACGATCAAATGAATCAAAGTTTAAGAGCCATTCAAGCAAAAAAAAAACAGCAAATTCAAAAAATCAATTACAGCTTGAAGCGCCTGGGAAGGCTTGCCCTGATTGATAAGCTGCCGGGCCAACACAAGCATCTCCCTCACACCGTCACTTCCGTCGCTGGCAGTGGCCGTCGAGGCCACTTGCGGGTGGTTCTGCATCGTAACCTCTTCCTCCATCACATTAGTGTCCGTACAATCCATTTCATCCGCCATCACCGATGAAAAGTGAATTTGAAGTCAACCTAACCCACACACAGATTATTTGGCATAGATGATTCTAGTAATTTCTGCACTCCTAAAGTGATTCCTTCCATTCCATTTCTTCATCATGATTACTTGGTTTGGGCTCACAAGAACTTGATGGGCTTCTGTTTTGGGCTTTGATGAATTTCCATGGCCCAATTCAGCCCAAATCATGATCACATGCTTAAGGATTCTACACCTGCAGGCTGCTGCCCAATTGATTTGAGATGGCAAAAGCATGTGCTTGTTGAAACATCAGGACAAGGGAGAACATGGGAATTATTGAATCAGCATCAGAAATCCACATACATGCACCAAAAATTATCACTACATTTCCAACATAGTTCAACTTAGTATAACATTGATTCTCATGTTATAAGATGAAATGGGTCGATCTAATAATAGTGTGAAACAAAAGAAAAACATTGTTCAAGCTGTTTCTAGGCAGAGATAACATGTGGGTTGCTCTGCAATCAGTGAATCTCATTCTTATTTAAAGAGGAATTGCTTGTGCTTCTAAATCCCATTTTAGTTTTGGTAGGGATTCAGCATGGCAGAACACATTTTTGCAGTGATAATCTTGCTTCAGTTATGTAATGTGTTGATCAATGTCAATGCATTTTCGCCGTCTGGTTGGACTAAAGCTCATGCTACATTTTATGGAGGCAGTGATGCTTCAGGAACTATGGGTATGTATGTAAATTACTGTAATTTCTTTGTAAAATTTCTCATTGGGGAATTTCATCAGACACTTAACGAGTATTACATTATTGCTTGGTTTTCAGGGGGAGCTTGTGGGTATGGTGATTTGTATTCAACCGGATATGGTACTAGAACTGCAGCATTAAGTACAGCATTGTTTAACGATGGAGCTTCATGCGGCCAATGCTACACAATCATCTGTGATTATAATTCAGATCCAAGATGGTGTAAAAAAGGAGCATCTGTGACCATTACTGCTACAAACTTCTGCCCACCGAATTTAGCTCTTCCGAACAACGCTGGTGGCTGGTGTAATCCACCGCTGCAGCATTTCGATATGGCACAACCAGCTTGGGAAAATATTGGAATTTACAGAGGAGGAATTATTCCAGTCCTATTCCAAAGAGTCCCTTGCAAGAAACACGGCGGAGTTCGATTCACCATTAATGGCAGAGATTACTTCGAACTTGTAATGATTAGCAACGTCGGAGGAAGTGGATCCGTTCAATCAGTCTCGATCAAAGGATCGCGAACGGATTGGATGGCAATGTCGAGAAATTGGGGAGCTAATTGGCAATCAAATGCTTATCTCAATGGTCAATCTCTGTCATTCAAAATCACCACTACCGATGGAAAAACCTTAATTTTTCAAAACATCGTTCGATCAAATTGGGCATTCGGCCAGAGCTTCACAAGCCAAGTTCAATTTTGAGTCCGACGGCGGTCCATTGTGACGGCGGCGGCGTGCCTATAAATTTTACTGAAGCAGCCCGCATCAATTTTCATTGTATTATATTCAAATTCAATAAATTTTTTCCAGATTTGGTTTCATGAGTTTGATTTTGATTACATAAAGCATGAAAATTTAAGCTCATATTATTAAAAGAGAAACGAAATTCAACGAAATAAGCATTACAAATCTACAATTGAAGATGAAAAATAGAAATCAATTAACGACCAATTTTCCGACCATTCCGGCGCCCTGGTGAGGAGAGCAGTAAAACGCATATTCACCTTTCTCAGTCAAAGTGACGGCGTAGGTTTCTCCGGGGGCATTGAGGAGTTCTTCTTCAGGCATGGAGATTTTGGCTGCATCAACACCGGCCGGAATTTCGTCTTCATCGAACACTACGTTGTGGGGGAACCCAGCATTGTTTTTGAACACGATTTTCTCCCCTGCTGGAACAGAGAAGGCGCTGGGGACGAATACTAATCCCCCGTCACCTGCACCCAGCAAGATTTCGATTGCCATGGCGTTGCTGACAAGCATTGCGCTTGCAGCGGTGGCGGCGACGGCGATTGTTGCGTTTTTGAGTGAAGCGTTGATGATGAGTCTGGGGGCAGGGGAGGCTGGGAGTCTAACGGCGGTGGTGAGTTTGGTTGCTCCGCTAGTTTTTAAACCGGTGAATGATGGGATGGTAACGGCTGCGGAGGTGACGGTGGCCATTGATTAGAGTCTGAGAGATTTGGTTGAATGGAAAAATCAAGTGGTGAAGAATGGAAAACTGGGTTTTAATGGACTCAAGATTAGATTTTTGGGTTTCAATTGGGTGGTCTACATTTTGCATTTTTTTTGGGTTTTGTGATAATGTGTTATCTGCTTTGATTGCTGTGATTGGTGAGGTTTGGATTTTGTTCATTTGAGGTGGAAATTGAGAGTTATCCATTGGGTTATAACATGGGCTGGGCTGGACTCTGACATTCTGACAGCCCATAATTTTGTATCAAGAATGACCCATAAAAATTCAAACTTTAGTGGGTATAAGGAGTGATAAAAGTCTGAATCTGTAGAACAAATGAAGAGATTTTGATGGGTTGATCGGAAAGTTTGAATCTTTGCACGTCCTTCGTAGGAATGGAGGAGTATTTGCGAGTTCCTTTCTAGATTGGCTGAATCTGGCGGAGAATGTGAAAAGTTTTCCTTATTGTGGTGGACCACCGACTGACCCACCGCCGGAAATGACTTTTGAGGAAGTGCCACGTGACTCCGGGAATATTCGTTTCTCCCCCTTTGCCGGCGAATATTCCACGCTGGAGCCGGCCCACTTCTTTCCCCGTTTGTTAATTTCTAATTTAGACCCATCGTGTTTATTCAGATTCGTCGCCGATGATTCCTCCCCATGTTGCTCCACTATTTCTTCGCTAATTTGCTATTCAGTTTTCCATATTCAAGAATCGGTTGATACTGATTTGAAATGTATGGCGGCGGAGTGAATTATGGGTTTGAAAATGGGGTGGTGATGAGTAGAGATCCAAGGCCAAGGTTAAGGTGGACGGCTGATCTTCATGACAGATTTGTTGATGCTGTCACAAAACTTGGTGGCTCTGATAGTAAGTTCTGTTACTATTTGAAATGTATTGTTATGATTGAGTGATATGATTGATTTGGATTTTGGGTTTTCAGAAGCTACTCCTAAGTCTGTGTTGAGACTAATGGGGACTAAGGGTTTGACATTGTATCATTTGAAGAGTCATTTACAGGTTCGTATTACAATTCTTGACATTTTGGTTCCGTTGATGCATCAGTATGATTATAAGGTTGAGCTTGTTGGTTTGATGTGTAGAAGTATAGATTGGGACAGCATGCCAGGAGACAGAACAATGGAGAGCATAAGGATAACAGTGGCAAGTTCATTACACTCTTCTTTATAATTGAAATCATTACTTTGAATTTCTCTAATGGTGTTTTCCAAATTCAGGGGCTTCTTATGTGCACTTCAGCAATCAAGGAGCTAGTACCAATTCATCAAGAAGTGATAGTGAACAAGGGTATGTGCGGTGATGAGCATTATTAATCTACCTTTAGTGATCTTGTGTCTGATGATATTGTAACGACAGAAATTCACACAATATGATATTGGGATTTGGGGGATCTTAGTCTTGAACAAAACAGATAAAGTACATGTTTTCAGAATCACTGACTTTACTGATAAAATCTGAGTATTCCTATCTAAATGTTTGATGTGTTTATACCTTGGTAGCTTCCTAACTTTGTTATTTTTCGAAAACAGAGAAATACCAATTGCAGAGGTAGTAAAGTGTCAGATTGAAGTACAAAAAAGATTACAAGAGCAGCTAGAGGTACAGAAGAAACTACAGACGAGAATAGAAGCACAAGGAAAGTACTTGAAAGCTATATTAGAGAAAGCCCAAAAGAGCTTTTCACTGAATTCCAAGTTACCTGATAATCTACAAACCACAAGAGCTCAATTAACTGACTTCAATTTGGTAGAAGAAGTAGGGAACAAAAGCTTACCAAAGATGAATGCTTTTCACAAGAAGGCTAATAATTCAGCTTTTCAGAATTACGAAGATCTCAAAGATGTCAAATTTGAAGGTGGCTCCTTAAGCTTGAATATCAAAGATAGCTGTGATTTGAAACCAAGATACATGCATATAAAAGATAGATAGATTGGGATCTTAGGCATCACTTGTCGCTTTTTCTCGTCATCATTATGAAACAAATGTGTATAGCAGCTGGTTTAGATGAGGGTGTAACTTGGTTATCAATAATTTTTGTAGATCATTTTGATTGTGGCAATTACATTCTTGGGTTTTGTTGGTTGTGCTGGTGTCCATCAAAAGCCCACATTGTTATGTGTTACCGGGTTTGGATGCTCCATGGGTTAATCCAAAACCGAATGTTATGGTATTGGGTCGACCTGTGTCGGCTGGTTGGCCTACTCATCAGTCATAGTACTACCTGAGTAGTTAGATCAATGACCTTAAGAGAGAGTAAATGCAAAAAGCATTTGCCAAACAGTATATGATTATCATCTAATATTATGAATAAGCAAAGAATAAATTCAGAAAAAGGAAACATGATTTAGTGCACTATACACATACCCAAAATGCAATAAATAAACTGAAACCAGAGACAGTGGGATAACTTTCCATAAAGAAAAGGAGAAGAAGAGAGAGAGAGAGAGGAAAGAGGTGGAAAAGGGGAGGAAATGAAGTTCCTTTAAGGTTCCTTCCAGTGTGAGGTTGAAAGATCTGAGTTAATAATCCACATTTCTTCTTGCTAGTTCTTCTCACTCATTTTCTGAGAGAAAACTCAAGACCCATTTGGCCCTTTTTGAAGAAGAGCTCAAATCTGAAGAGGGGTTATCTTTCAGATCATTCAATAGTTACTGTGTGAGTGTAAGTTGTGTTGTTTTACTTTGCATTTGTTCTTACCTTCTTCGGTTTGTTCATGTTTTTCTGTTTTCTGGTCAAGATCTCTCTTTTCAGTTAGTGTTTTTAGATGTTCGTAGTGTTAAACTTTGATGGTTTCAAAATGGGTGTAAGAAAAATTCGATTTCTTTACATAGATTTGTTTCTTTGTTTCATTACTGTTTGGGATTATGGGAATGCTGAAGTTTGATAGTATATGCTTTTGATTTTTTAAGTTTTATGTGTTCATTACTTGTATAAACAAAATCTAGTAGAATTTCATACTATAATCTAATGGGTATTTTTGTTTTGAGTTCATATGGCCCTTGATAAGTCAGGAGAAAACCAGCTTATTGTCAGACATGGACCATTGGATCACGGAAAGATTTCTTTGTTTTTAAGAAATGATTAAATTAATGATGCCATCTTGCTATTGTTGCCTTTTCCCCTTTCATGGTTGGGTGGAATATCTTTTGATTACTTTTGACTTTTTGACTTCAGTGGGGTAAGGATTAGAGATAGGGACGAAGATCATGTGAGAAAATGAAGCCTTAATTTATGTGGAAAGTAGGCCATATCTATAGTTTCTGTTGTATTTTCCAAGCATTTTGACTGTCAGGTGCTGACCATTAGATCTACAATCAATTCTGTGTTTTCTGCTCTTTGATTTTGATGCTCTCTTGATCTCTTACTTAGCTTCCATGCTCTCTTGGATTGGATGAGTTTATGTGAATAAGACTGATACACAATTAAAACATTGTCTTTCTTCCACTGTTCATGAAATGTAGGATAACCGAGAAGAGTATTATGGATCAGTTTTCTCTCTTTGGATTCTTCTGGCCACTCTGTTTAGCTGAAATTACTAGTCATTTGAACCTGCATTAATACCTTCAGTATCCCTTTCAACTTACTAACTATGCCCAGTTTGAGAGAAACAAAAATTTAAGATCTCTTGAAATGGGACTTAGGAGCAGCTGTTGCTAGTTCCGGAATTCTTGTAACTTTTAACTACAAAATATATTTTGCTATGATAGTGGGGGACATCATTAGCATTCTAAAAAATATAATAGATCATTAATGTCTTGCAATGTGCACAGATAGTTGATAGTTTCGGGGATCATGAAGCAAAAAGATGAAAAACAAGTGTTCCAGCCTGATAAAAGTTCAAGGATTGTCCCCATGACATTGATGTTCACTGTTCTATGTGGCTTTTCATTTTATCTTGGTGGAATCTTCTGTTCCGAGAGGAACCGATTTGAGATGAAGGATACCAAGGATGTTGTAAATGCATTGCAGTCTCCCAAAGAATCAACAGTTGCACCTCTTCAAATTAAATCAACTGCCTTCCCTGAATGCAGCCGTGAGTATGAAGACTACACCCCATGCCAAGATCCAACGGTATCTGTCAAATTTCATATTACACGGTGCTATATGGTTTTAGAATCTGTAACAAGACCCTAGTTTAAATGTTAATGAATCATGTTTATTATCAGACGTGGAAGAAGTATGGTCTTCATCGGCTTAGTTTCATGGAACGCCACTGCCCTCCTGTATTTGAAAGGAAGGAATGCTTAGTCCCACCCCCGGAGGGGTACAAGTCTCCAATTAAGTGGCCGAAGAGCAGGGATGAATGTTGGTACAGGTAATATGGATTGTTTCTGCATTTTGTTATTTCCATGCTAAAGATCTTTGTTGGCTGTAAGTTGCTAGGACTCAAATTTTGTTCTTTTAAGTGTCCCCTGAGTGTACTGTGTGAATCGGATTTCAGGAATGTGCCATATGACTGGATCAACAAAAGGAAATCTAATCAGAACTGGCTAAGAAAAGAAGGGGAGAAATTCCTTTTTCCTGGTGGCGGAACCATGTTCCCCAATGGTGTTAGTGCCTATGTTGATTTGATGCGAGATCTGATTCCTGAGATGAAAGATGGAACTATTCGAACTTCCATTGATACTGGGTGTGGGGTGAGTTCCATTTTTTTTTTTTTTGGGCTGTTTCCTGTGGAATTTATCATATTCCAGTATACAAGATTTCTTGTTTTATTGAATGATTTTATTTCAGGTAGCAAGTTGGGGAGGTGATTTGTTGGACCATGGGGTTCTAACTGTTTCTCTTGCTCCTAGAGATAATCACGTATCTCAAGTCCAATTTGCACTAGAACGTGGAATTCCGGCGATTCTTGGCATAATTTCTACACAGCGCCTTCCATTCCCTTCGAACTCATTTGACATGGCTCATTGCTCAAGATGCCTTATCCCATGGACAGAATTTGGTAATTCATCTCCACCATTAGAGAAATTTGATTGATACTTGGTGTAAATAGAGTCCAAATTACACAGTTGAGCTATGGAAATTTCGTCGTTTCAGGTGGAATATACCTCCTAGAAGTACACCGCATACTCCGCCCTGGAGGTTTTTGGGTTTTGTCGGGCCCTCCAGTTAACTATGAACGCCGCTGGCGTGGGTGGAACACTACTTTGGAAGTGCAGAAATCAGACTACGAAAAGTTGCAGGGCATGCTAACATCAATGTGCTTCAAATTGTATAGCAATAAGGATGACATTTCTGTGTGGCAGAAAACATCAGATAATAGCTGTTACAGTAAGCTTGATAAACCAAATGTCTATCCACCCAAGTGCGATGGTAGCCTTGAACCAGATTCAGCATGGTACACACCACTTCGTCCTTGTGTTGTTGTTCCAAGACCACAACTTAAGAAATTAGATTTGAAATCCATTCCTAAATGGCCAGAACGGTTGCATGTTGCACCTGAACGCATTTCAGATGTTCATCATGGGAATGATATTACTTTTGACCATGACAACAGTAAGTGGGAGGTGCGAGTGAAGCATTACAAGAAGTTACTCCCTGCAATTGGGACTGACAAGATAAGAAATGTAATTGACATGAATGCTGGTTATGGAGGTTTCGCTGCAGCTCTGATTGATGATCCCTTGTGGGTCATGAACGTGGTCTCATCCTATGCTGCCAATACACTTGCTGTAATCTTTGACCGAGGCCTCATCGGGACTTACCATGATTGGTGATTTGAACGCCTTTTATCTGAGCTGCCAATTATATGCCATTTTATACATACATATATACTGATTTGTGCGTACTTGTTTGGCAGGTGTGAGGCTTTCTCAACCTACCCTCGAACCTATGATCTCCTTCACTTTCACGGCCTATTTACTGCTGAAAGCCACAGGTAAGGGTGTTTGTCTGTTTCTTTGAACCAGCATTAGTTTGTCCTTCTAACATGGTTAGTACTTGCAGGTGCGAGATGAAGTATGTACTTTTGGAGATGGATCGGATCCTCCGCCCAAATGGGTATGCAATAATTCGAGAATCCAGCTATTTTATCGATTCAATTGCTAGCATTGCCAAGGGGATGAGATGGGGATGCCATAAAGAGGACACTGAGTATGGAATTGAAAAGGAGAAGATATTGATCTGCCAGAAAAAACTCTGGTACTCTAGCAGGAATTCAAGGTGATGACAGTAGAAATCCTATATATGGTTATAATAATTTTGAACCTTTATATATAATTGGTATTTCCAAGGTAAAAAGCAGATAGAAGGCTTGTGTTAATTTACAGTGTCTTTTCGTATAAATATGTTCTTATAAGGCATCAATATGTACTGGAAACTATTTCCTCGTTTTCTAATTTATGAATCTTCAATCTTTAAAGGTTGATCAAAGCGCTGAAAATACAAGTAGTTTCAGCCTATTTTCATCCGTAATGCTTAATAGCACCTTAAAATGATTAAATTTACCGAGGAGGATGGGGCATAAATCAAGTTTCCATACAAACATAATAGTTATTTATAAAATCTCGAGTTATTAATATATAAAGTTTTGGTTGAAAATGGCAGCATGTGTCACAAAAATTCACCCCAGCACCAATCATTGTGGGATCACTGGTCCTCAACTGTACATAAATTCGACTATGAAACCAAGTATTACAGACCTGACCTGCCTCCCAGAAGGTGATATAGACAATGTTCACCAGTTTGTACATACATCTTTATCTGAATTTTTGATGTACTATCAATGGCCACCAATCCATTGATTTGGGCCACCCCCATATCTTGGAACACTGCTTGTACCATAAGCTGGAGGAATGGCACCCGATCCAGGACAGTCTCTTGCCCAATGCCCATGTTGATGGCATTTGTAACACTCGCCAGAAACACCTCCAGCACCTGCCCTAGGAGATAGTCTATTGGTGTAGCTCCGTCCAGATGATTGTCCTGGACCACTCGAGATACTTGGGCAATTAGTAGAGATATGATCAGTACGTCCACAGCTGGTACAGCACATATAAATACCAGCAGCACTGTTTGCAGAAGGCCTGGAACCACTGTACTGGTTTCCAAACTGACTCGCCTGATTTGCTAACCCAAATTCTCTACCAGTGTTGCTACTGTTCCCCATGTAGTTAACGGCAACAGGTGCAGGTTGTACGCTTCCAGCATTCCCAACTCCAGTATCAGAAACTGTACTGCTTGCTTTGGAGAGAAAAGGATTAACCCCTGCCTTAAGCGTGCCAATCAAATCTAAAAGAAACTTGGACTCAGATGAAAAGTTAATCTTTTCTGCTTTCACAACTGTCGACTTTATGCGCTGTTCATCACCAAAAGTCTCCTCCTTGACTTTCAACTTCAATATATATTTAGTAAAGAGTACGTTCCGGATTATTTCGGCAAATTTTGAATCATCTTGTTCTTCATACTTCAAATAATACAAATCTTTGGCAGATAAACCAATTATCTCCTCCCCACATTCCTGAAATGCAGTTACCCATGTCAAGCCTGTATGGTCCTGTATCTGGAACTGGAGTATATACCTGTAGTCACATTCATCAATGGACTGATCACACCTATCACACCGCCATTTTCCATCTCCATTATTTGTAACTTTTTTGTTGCACTGCCGATCACCAAGCATGATGGGACATGCTGTATAGCAGAAATTTTCAACCTTTATGAATGACACAGTTGCACCAATTGAAATCCAATCAGGCTTCTCAGAAGTCCCAAGATTCTCATCTTTTATTTGAGATATAGTTTTTCGGATATCTGTCTTTCCCACACTTGATATTTCCCTGGAGATAGAGACTGATGGGACATTCCTCCCTTCTTTTTCGAACCATTCCTTTAGGCTGTGAGCCTCCGGAATATCTGGCTCAATAAGTAGCTGACTAGTAGAAATAGTCCCAACTGTCTTCCCGTTGAAATCATTTACTCGACCAGCTTTCACAGCCAGCACAGGAAATATCCCAGAATCACACTTACTTTGCAGTGTTTGTCCTTCCATATTGCAAAAATTACCCCATAAAGTTAGTTCAACACTTAGGCCAGACATGTCCTTCAGCTGGAGGCTTCTCTTTTGAGTTTCTGTACCATTTTTTCTCATTATTGAAGCAGCAGGACTTATAAATGAAACTACACCGATTAGATCTACAACACTGTTGTTCTCCATGCTTTCAACATCTCTGATAGGACGGAAATGAAACTGCTGCTGGGGAATTGAGCTGTCGTCCTCGAAGCAAGGTTGTATTGTTGATGTACTCTCAAGTAAAATTTCATGATCATTTCGGAGGTGATTGAAAGCTTCATTAGCACGTTTTAGTGTTCCCTTGGAAATCAAATAGACCTTACCAACTTCAATTTGGGCATAAAATACATCAGCTACAGAATTAAAGCATGTAGCCCGAATTTCTCCACCCTCAGAGTCAAGAAGATCAAACGAGAATACTTTCCCATCACCACGAGGATTATTATAGTGCCTGATCTCACTCTTTGCTGTCACTCTGGCCTTCACTGTCCATCTTCCCTGGTAAGGATTCAGAGCAGCAATTGGCATTATCCTAGGGGGAGCTTCATTCTTAGCTACCGGTCCTCTGTTACTGTACATGGGAGGTGGCTGCTGATACGCCCTCTGAGGTGGGTGTGTGTAAGTATTTTGAGGCAGTCGTGAAGCTTCAGTTCTCGAGTTGGGAAATCCCATGTTCTGATTACCATATGACCCACTTGCTGATGCCAATCCAGAAAATCGGGCACCGGGCTCTTCCTTAGAGTACGTAGAGGGTGCATTCGTTGCAGCATATATTCCAGAGTCACGCTTGCTGGAATAAGAACTACCATGTGATTGATCCATTCTAGGTTGTTGTAAAGATGCCCCAGCCACATTTGGTTTAGAATTTGTTACACCAGCAAGTGAACTGTTTCCATAAGATTGAGCATTCTCAGTGACTGTCCCTGGTTGATTGGTGGAAGACTGTGCAGGGCCAGAAGATCTTGGCAATGGTGAAGGTGATCCAATGATATCATGCTCTTGAAGTATCACCTCCAAATCAATGATAATAATAATCCTGTTAGCCACAGAGAAAAATGATTCATTTTTAAAGTCATCAAGGCTATGACCCTAAGGAAGATCTCTCTACCAACACACTGATACAAATCAAGAGTACTGAAATATATGGAAAAAAACAAAATTTAGAACAATTTTTCAATTACTTCGTCTAGAGGATCAACATATACTTAAATCATATAGAGGGACGTACCTGCGGCCTTGAAGGATGCTACATACGAACTGCGACAACTGAATAATCGACCCTTTCAGCAACTTACCAGACTTAATCAAGTCA
>JAYMTB010000766.1:0-12750 GCA_036897585.1 Francoa sonchifolia
CGATTTCTCCCTTCCCTTGCATATAGGTTTCCAATTACAAATCTCTCTCTCACTCGCATATGTCTGCAGATTCTTCTTCAGAAAAAAACTACGAGAAGGAGAGAGATTGGATCATACGCTAACTTCCCAGCCAAGACTTGACTATCGCACCGTGCGTGTGTGCTCTTTGCACGTGTGCAACGCGTAATCTTTTACGAGATAATTAAATGGATTTATGTTTGGTAATTATATTGTATATCATGAAATAAAGAAGCATATCATATCTTGTAGGTGTCAACAAATGAAATTTCATGTGATTTATGAAAGTACAAGTCACTCGTATGTCATCTTTCATTAAAAAAGACATTATTTCGATGTATGCTCGCAATTCACAATTGTTCCTAGAACACGAAAATCACCATACATTATTGTTATAATTTACAAACTACAACAATGGAGGCTAAGAGAAAATATAGCAAAGCTCTCAACAAACATGTCTTCCCAGTATTAACTGTCTGAGCTCATCTTTTCAAGAGTAAGTTCTTTGGCGACGAGTCTCAGTAGTATTTGCACTTGTTCTCTAACTCTGCCTTCCCTGCTCAATCCACGCAGAAATTTATGGAACTTTCAATATAAACTAAATGCATGATGAATCATATGCAATGTTTTCATTCAAATAGCTTTAGAAACTATCGGTTTGGTGCTCACGCCTACATGAATGAAATATTTCTCACCTTGATACAACGAGTTCGCAAAAGGAAGGAAACAAAACAAGGAGCTGTGGACGCTTGTTCTGAATATCGGCCTCTGCTAGACCTCTTTTCAAATACGGATGTAAAGGAAGAGCGGATGCTGTGTCTAAATGAATTATAAGATTGGCTAGCTCTTTAAGGACATATATAATTTCTTCAAGCCTTGCAGATGGCAAGTGCCGCTCACCTGCGTGAACAATTGAATGGTTGAAGTGATAACAGGTTGAGAGGTACAATTAGCGCTATAGGAACATCAATAATTGTATAGATTTCATATATAAAGTAGTAAAAGCAAGGGCCAAAACCAACCTAAATCATTCTCGTCACTTAGAAATTTGTTCAAGATGTATTCACATCTGGTCATAAGCACCATAACAGAGATTTTGCTGACTTCAGATCTCGTCGAGCTCCAATTATTGGCTTCCTCATCAGAACTGACAACACACTACTATTATGTAAAATCTGAGAAGAAAATTGGTTGGACAAACATAACTTCACATACACTATATGATGCTTAATCCATCAATAACACAGTTGGGTGGCAGGCATTAAGCTAACTCAATTTTAATGTCAGTCACTGCCCAATTTTGTTCTTCACTCGTAATGACTTGCTGATGCTGAACTTGAAAAACAATTACTGAAGGAAGATGACTCAAGAATGCTATACAACACCCTCTTCAAGACAAAAACTCCATCATTGATCTTAATATAGTCAGACATTTAAATGAAATACCAAAGCAACAATTAACCGTTAAATATTCAGAAATGAAATCAATGTGAGGTGCGGATCATCCTATTTAACATACCTGCTCAAGGAAAATAACTTCTGTAAGCAAGTTAAGGAAAATCTGCTACAGTGGAGAGGCATAAGTTCCACAGTCTCAACAGGCAAAGAGCATGTGCGTGATGCACAGCGATCCAATGTGGAAACTAGTCGTTGCAGAATCTGTGAAAATCAACATCGGCTTTAGGAAAATAATGAAACTAAAGGAAGAACTGTGTAATCAGCTAGAAATAAAGTAATAAACCACAGCCAAGTCAGAATAATGACACCAATTTTAGACATGCTATAATACAATCACGCAACTCCAGCACAACAAAAATGTATCAGTTGACTGAAAGCCAACATTTCAAGTCATTGTTGTCATTATTCCGGAGCATTTGTGCATAGAATTAATTAGTGTGTGAAAATTAATGGACCAAATATGTACTACAAATAATGTAATTGGTAAGTAAGAAAATTACGTCGGAAGGTGCATCAATTGGAGACTTAAGAATCCTGTCTCCCAGAATGCTTAAAATGTTCATCTCAAGGGACTCATCAGCCTTAAGAGCCACTGCCGAGAGAGAATTGGATGGAAGAGCACGCCCACAATATCCCACAAGAAATATTTCATACACATCAGAAATTTCTTTCCAGATACGCATTTTTGCAGGTCTACTTATATTCAAGTCTGGCTCATAGTTCATAGCTAATTTCTCAACATCATCAATGAGTATGCGATTGAAGCCTTCAATGGCCAATCTCCAAAGTGCACCATCCGGATTGTCTCTTCTTGTAGTCATACATCTGAAAGATAAGTCTTTTCCCATCATTACAAATGTTATCATAGAAGAAAGAGAACAAAAAATTATTAAAACAATGAACGAGGATGATAACAAGGATTGGAGAGTAACTCTGAGACTCCAAAGTTTCGCTGTTATGACAACAATGGGATATAATAGTTGACCTATTGCCCTTTCTCAAGTGGTATCTTAGCCAGCTAAGACACGACATAAGTTACAAATTATTTGTGGTAGGAATAGGACAAGTAATATTTCTACAGTAAATTCTGCTCGTTCTATTTCAGTATATCGCAGTAAAATCTAGTTGACTCTGTTGGGAAGCTTGTCAATATGAAGGAAAAAGAGCCAACAGTTACACGTATAACACTGAAAACACAGCTTCTGCAGTCTCAACAGAACATATCAAGAATTAGGCAGTAGAGTATTCTATACCTTCCAAGACTTTGAATAATTTCAGGGAATATAATATACTTTTCAACAGCAGGGGCCTGTAGGAAAAGATCTACCAGCACAGGAACAAGCTTTTCAGAAAACATATAACTGGGGATGACTACAGTTGTGGTTAATCCAGAACCCCGAGATGGAACTTCTACTTTGTTTGAGGATTTGGGTGAAGTGCTGTTAGGCGCATCATACTTTCTCTTCACATGACCATCTGCAAACATAATATCTTTTAAACCTATTCAAAAAATAGATCCAGGTCAAGTCGTATATACAATATGCATGCCTGGAATAGGGTCACTAGTACTCGCTTGCTCTATCTCAGCATCCTCACTTTCTGAAGGTGAATCTGATCTTGGAAGATATCGCAAAAGTTCCCGAAGAAGGACGAGCCACATTGACGCTAGGTGCTCAGTTGGACGTAAAAGTGGTAAGATTTCCATTACAGTACGCAGAACAGGAGGAATATTTTCCTGCAGAAAGAAACATAAAATTAGTTATACATAATTCCATGAGCAATACACAAATGCATTAAAGAATTTATATAACACAATAATGTAAATATGATCAATTTATATTATTATAGTCCATATCCAACCTAAGAATTCACATATACTAATTTGAAAGACATGAAAATGTCAGCCTTTTAAATATTAAAGACTTAAGATGGCCACAAATGAACAAAAATATTGCAAGTCTGGGGGAGAGATAACAAGTTATTTTCACACCCATTTTCATATTCTCACGTTCTTCTTCTCTCTTTTCTCTCATTCTCCTGCACCTATATCCACTAAAATTATAGAACATAATGGAAAATCAGACACATGTACCATATGAATTAGTAAAAATGAGAAAAACATACAAAAGAGAAGTGTAACATTCACTTACAAATTCAGTTTCATTGTTATCATTAGGTGTTGTAGCTTGCTTAACTGCTGAATCTATTATTTCTAGTAACTGTATATACATGGAATCGTCAAACATCATTTGTGCTTGTACATATAGATCTCCTGCCAAAAATTAGACGAGAAAATAAAAGCATTAAAATGAAATAAAAATGGTCTCTTGACAGGGAAGTACAAGTTCTAAAAAGAAAATATGATCATTGTGGTTTGATAATATTAGATTTACCAACATACAAAAGTCACTCTCAGTCACAGAAAATATAATCATAAACTTTCATGCTGAGTAAATGCATTACCAAGACCATGTAAAATCTCCTGCTTCACCTTGCTGGCTGCATTACTTCTGCAATCTGATGAGTTTTGAAGAACAAGCACATACACATCTAGTACTGAGCTAAGGTAAGGCATTGGAAAGTTCCCCTGATTAACACAGTAATTTAGTGGAAAATGAGAATGTGTACTGATGCTACCCCATAAGGAGCCAGCCAACATAATGTTTATTGTAATAGAACTGAAGTAACTAAATTGACAGAAACTTTTTAACTCTAGTCAAAGTTTCCAAATATACCTTAATAGAATGAGATAGAACAGTTGTCTGTAAACAATTTATCGCTGCTAGAGCAACCTCTTTACTACCATTTAATATGCTACGCTTTGCAAAAAGAAGTAAAGATTCCCATCCTGCACATAAATCATGGCCTCATAATACTCGTGGGAATTAACTACCAAAAAACATGAAGATATAACAATGTCACACACACCAAGCTCTGAAAGGGGACACACCTGACCAGAAATTGCTTAAGCTTCTAAGATAAGGAAAGAAAGATCGTAGAAGACGTGCTATTCCACCAAGGACAAGGACAAGTGTCTCATCCCATTGTTTCTGAGCCGTGTTACGACTGAAAGTTTGTACACCAGATGAGAATGTCTATCTAACTGAGTATCAAGGGCAAAAATTTGTTTAATAATCAAGGTAACGAATGTATATTTCATTTACCTATGATGTATGAGCATGTGAACTGCCTTTCCTCCTCGAGTTCCAAGCTCTTTCCCTTGCCATTCATCTTTTGATGAAGTTGCAGCCTACAAGCACAAGGTTTAAGACCATTAAAACAGGCAACAAATGTGATGCAGGGAATTCTAGCTATCTGCTAGGGTAGTATGGTGAAAAGCTGTAGGATTTGTATTATTGGGGATTTAGGGGTTAGAAATTAAGGTGAGAATGGTGGTTTTGCAGTTACACCTCGCAGAAGTATACACTAAATTAGGATTAATATACAATCACGTTAAGAACAAACTACTAACATGCTAGATCATAGAAGACAGAGTAAACTACTAACAATGACACTGACTATTGGACTTCTTTGCTGAGGTAATATTCCTAAGTTAGCCTTAGATTCAACATGTTATACTCCTTTTCTAACCAGTTCATATCTGATGCATCAATAGGGGCTTTTTTTCTTTATCTTTCAACCACTTCAGCTTACCATGTGAGAAGCCCGATCCAATGTAGGAAAAACATAGTTCCAAAGGCAATCCTCCCACATGCTCTTCGAGAATTTCTGTCCATGACTTCCAAGACTTTGAAAAAGTGTCCTCACTGCTGAATTTCTAACCTGAGATAGAGAATGATTTTAGCTAAATTTAGAAATTTATATCCAACTTAGACGATATAAGCTCCTTAATGGGAGGGCTAGAAGTTCTATATACATAAAGTAAACACAAACAAGACCACACAAGTAAACATGCAGATCAGTGAGTGATAATCACCAAAAAAGGTTTCAGTGGACCAGATGTTACATAGAGACTGTTACCCCTTCCTTGCCCTACTTCTGAAAGACAGCTATCATATGATAATAATCTAGGAAGCATTGATGAATGCAGTTTTTCAATTAAGACAAGCACTACATGTGAAAATATTATGCATTTCAGGAAGTAAAACAAGTGAACCCAAAGATCTAATACACCCATCTGTAACACGGTAGCTATAAACTACTCAAATGCTTAAAAGTTAGAGGATTAAGTACTGGGTATTGTGCCTTTCAGCAGAGTACAATCTCTCAAAATACAAGGTATCTAATTCTATGGCATGGTCTTCAATCATGAGTTCATCACTTAATGAACAGGCTAAGTCCAATGTCATATACACATCATTTCATACCTCCGGCCTCGCATCAGCTCCAAGCTCTTTAAGCAATGAGAATACAGAGAACAGTAACTTGTCTCGCTCGACTATATGTAATAAGGAAGCTTGGTCATTAACATCACTAGATAAATTGAGGGCCAGGTCTTCCGCATTGTCACCATCTGTTTGCTTTGAAATAGAATCTATATCTGGAAGTCCTAGAGCATTAATATCAGGAAAAGGAAAAACCAAAATGAATAAATAAGAATCAAAAAGCTAATTTGTAAGGGCTCTCCATGAAAACTGATAGGCAAATAGAAAAATGGAAATATAACCTGTTTTATTTTCCTCTGAATACCCATGAAGAAGCCCCTTAGCTATAAAATCAGTAGTAGTCCATAAAAGACCTATGGCTGTTAAGCTTATGTTCAACTCAGTTTTTTGAGCACTGTATGCTCCAGTGACATCCACACATCTGCAAAAGTCCAATTATCACTGGATGAAAATAAGTAAAGATAAAAACAATCATAGGAGTCCATGCTGTAATGACCTCAGATTTTTCTTGCACAGACTCTTTAAGAGAAAGTTGCATGGACACACACACCAAAACGTCAGAATTTCGGCATGTTTGGAAATTGGGTACATATGTACATGTGTCTGAAAGATACTATAAATATGTATACATATACCAGTTTTCACTCATTTGCTAGGTAAGCACTTTTACTTTTCTCAAATCTTGTTTTAAGAGGACTAATCTTGTTTATGAAGTTCTGAATGCGCCCACTAATAAGTATCCAGCCTAGTAAAATAGCCTCAAAGGAATAGTAGTGCTAAAACAAAAACCTCCAAACAAGATGACTTTATATTTTCTGAAACATAAATAAACATAATTTGAGTATCATTTTGATGTCTGAGGAACACACGGTAAAAATGTATGGTCATTAGAATCATAGATTTATCATTTCCATCTTACGGAATAGAAAATATTCTAAAGCAAGGAAATAGTTTGGCAGGGACAAGGACAATTGCACTATCAAAGTCTAGAATCTAGAGGAACTTAATCTTTGAGTAACAACTTCCCGCACACCATAGTTTTTAAAAAAACATATTTAACATAATCACATAAAAGATAATTTCTAACTAAATTTTTTAATTTGGGATCTTACACATGAAGGCAGTCTGCAGGTATTGTGGCAAGTCCATCATTCATGATGAGGCGTAGGCACTACAAGAAAACACAAAAGTCTTTTAGACCAGATCTATTTCTAGAAATGGGATATAACAGTTCAAATGACAAAAAAAACACTGTATTCTCTTGTCTTTGTGTGTACCCACATGCATAGACAAGCATACAAACATACATACAAAATAAGGCCTCAGTTAAATCACAATTTGAATTCTCAGTAAAATATCTTTCGTATCTTTGACTTTTCTAACCTGGAAACCTAGAGTTACAAAATCCTTCTCTGATGCATCTGCTACAGACCTAAAAAAGGAGAAAAATTATAAGAAATGGTCAACCAAAGAAACAAATCTTGTCAAAACAGGTAAATGGAAACAAACCTCAGCATTTCAAGAATATTTGGCCAACTATATTGTAATTTTTCTCCATGCCTCTGAAAAAATTAGGAAACATTGTAAAAATAGGTTAAGAAACCAGACAAAACAATTAAAAGCACACTTCTTCAATCAGATTTCAGAAGCAACAGATTACCTCTAAAACATGCAGAAGGATTTTTAAAGATCCAGCACGGACGTCAATGTTTTGAGTTGATAAATAAAGAACCCTAAGTGGAGATATGACAGCACACTCGAATGATTTCAATTGTGTATATGTAGCTTCGCTCTAGGGGGTGACAGAGAGAGAGAGTCAAATGATTAACAAAGCAATTCAAATTTTCTATAAATAATGCAGGCCTGTAATCAAAAGGTGAAAACTCTCACATCATTAGATGCACCATGGGTTATGGACGGTGTGTACTCCTGGAACTGATCTGAACCTAAAACAGCGGATATTGATTGATCTAATGCATCAAGGGCCATATTCCGTAAATACTGATTAGAATTATCAGCAAGCTGCAAAATGTCTTGTAACGTCAAGAGAGAATGTGAAATGGCACTAGCAGTATACATTCCAGGGTGAATATACAAATTACAATCACCTCGAGAAAGTGCCCCACGATTTGATCCCATAATTGTTCCACTCCTGTAGTACATCAGATATATGAAGAATGAAGAAAATGAGTAATATATTACTTCAAGACATTATGATTTGAGAATAGTAACTCAAACAAGAAAGAAATCCAATTAGAAAGAAGCAATACACAAGAAGATGATATACAGGAATATTTCTGAGACATTCGGTAAAACATTTTACAGAGATATATAATGAAGACATGTGTCATTCAGTATTCCCTTACAGTAAATATTCTTCCAAAGTACCACACAGAAATATTGTTTCATCAGTCATTCAACAATATCCTTGAAATTTCTAGTAGACTCTAATACACCACCTTATAGGAGTAGTGAAAAAAAGAGAGGTCACTGGACGCTTACTAATGTATCAGTGCAGAGCTGGAAGAAAAAATAGTTCTTTCCACTGTAGTAATGTATAAATTTTGAGGAATGTTCGGCTATACATTGAGAATTCAAAGTTTTATAAATCAATGAAAAATTCTGACTCTAGCATTTTAAGTAAAACTCGTACATAAAAAGTGTGCTGGCACTAAGAAATGGTGAGCATATGAATGATTTAGACAGTATAAGATTAAACTAAAATCTCCCTTCTTTTCTTCAATATGTAGATCGATGTAATGCGTACATGAACCCTAAAGGAACAACTGCAAAAAATTTCTGCAAAATAATTTTCATTACATACTGTGAAGATTGTTGACAAGGATGGAAATCATTCTCTCGACTAAAAAACTGATGCTTCCAATCTTTTGGCTTGATGCTGGTCCTAAACCTGTTGAACCCATGCATTGGTGGGACAACTGGCTTAGTGCACAAATAAGCGATTTAACTGCTGATATGTGCATCAATGCTGAGCTCTCAAAAAGCTTTTAAAATAAAGAAAAACACTAGATTAGCACATGCAGCTCACAATTCTGCAAAAAATGAAAAATCATCACAGAATACGATAACACTAAGGGGTACGTTTAAAATACCCTCAGCACTTTTGATCCTTCTTCATCACTAAGGGGTATGTTTGATAAATCAAGTGCTAGTATTTTCAGGTTTACAAAACATCACCTAGACCCGTTGGATAAAAAAACAAAAAAAATTGTTACTGTTCTTGAAAAAAAAAAAACAGCCATTTTCTGGAAATATTAACATGTAATTTCCCTAGACATGGCCTTCTACCATATAGTGAAAAGAAAAGCAAGAACTATCACAAAAGAAATTCAGATTCATCCCCGCAGTTCAGAGATGTAAATCGGTTTTATTTGAACTACAAACAAGCACTGATTGCTTTTCTTACCTGAGAATTCAAAGAAGAAAGAATATGGAAGTCGCTGTATTGGCCAGATGTTTCTCTTGTGAGCTTTTGGGCAGCTGCGGAGACCTCCTATAGATAGAAAAATGAGTCAAATCTTTTTTATACAGCTATCAAAGTTAGGTTCTTCTTATCATATTTAGGAACTTTTATGAAATTTATTATTATAAGTCAGTTTATTATTCATTTCCTATGTTAATAAAACTTCAGAATTGAGCCTATTATTATTGTATTCTGATGAAGACTTGAAACTTCACTGATTATTGATATATGAATACATATTTTCTCAGTTTCGGTTCTCTCTCAATTCTCTACTCTCACGTTAGTTCTGCTATTTCCCTACCTCCATTCTTCTACCTCTTCTATGATTCTTCATAGATACTAAGTGATAATTGATTCTATATATGATCTTCAAAAAAAATGATCCCCAGAGTTTCCAACACTTCAAGTTTATTGTTTCGTACTCAATGATAAATAAACAGTTTCTGCATTTTATTCACCAAAAGGGAGTTTTCCAAATTTACCTGTGTAGTTGCATGTGGAGAATTGATTGCTCGATCCAGGGCCGCTAGAGTTTCCAATACCTAGAGTTGTTTGCCAAAATAAATTATAAAGTACAAATGTGTCTGGTTTGGGATGAAGATAAAAAATATATTTATTAATATATATACCAACACCCAGGATGGTCCCAGCACATTATGTAACCGATGAGCTACATTGAAGAGAGTTCTCAAGGCCTGGATTGAAAGATAAATTAGAATAAATAGCATAAACCATTCCATTGTTCAATATGGTAAAGATAACAAAAAGAATATACCACAATAATGCACCAAACCAAGTACCTGGACATTCTTGGGAGTTAGGACAACACTATCCCTCTGATCAACCAAGGTTTCCATACGTTTTGACCCAGGAGACTGTACGACACTGCTGAAAACGTATTTCAGAAAGTTCGGGAAATACTATGTATGTGTATAGTGTACATGTGTGTACATCATTACGTGACCACAAAATGTACTTCATGATGAAAAACTGGTCAGTGGTGTATATATCAAGTAAAAGATAGCAAATCTAATTGCTCTTAACATCTCTTTTGTGTACAAAAAGATAGAGCACTTCACAGCAGATATTTTTTACACAAACAAAAGAAACTGAGTTAACGTGAACACTAACCCCTTAACATGTTGCCCATTCAGCAAATTGTTATTATGTTAAAGAAAACTATTACGGTGATAGCATTTGCAGGAATGAAATAGAGAGGCTACAACTGAAAAATGGTATGTGTGACACTTTCAACAATAATTCTAACTTTAATACCTTCTTTTTTCGGATTCATTGGGAAAATTGATAGTAAATTTGCAAAGGGATGCCAGAAAAGAGTTTAAAGGTTCTATAGCACAAAGAACCCCGCATGCCTGTGGAGCAAGGAGACATAACATCACTATATATCATTTGGTAAAAGGTCATTTAAAAAGATTCAAGCTGATATTGCTTATTCTACTAGTTAACACCTGAATCTAAACAATGTTTTCAAAGCAAGAAATATTTGACTTTTGAAAGAAGACTGTAAGCAATAAAATGTAGCCAAAATTGTATCCTTGAATATAATAAGACAACATATTAAACTTGATATTACCTGCGTGAAGGCCTGATATCCCTTTAGTATTTCCAATACAATAGCCTCTCCTTGTGACCTTTCAAATTCACTTATGTCAGTCTTAACGATATTCACCTCATCAATACAACAACTTTTGAAAGAGAAATAATCAAACCTTGACAATATCAGGGACAGTGCATCAAGAATGGTCAACCACAAGGAATCTACCATTGAGATGCAGAGAACTGCAGTTTTCCCAGTACACTTAGAAGGTGGATCGTAACCACCTCTGGGGGATTCCAGCTGGTTTTGCAAAGGGAGAGACCAAGACAGGACAAGCATGCTTTCAATTGATGTTGCACCAGGAATTTATGAAAGGATGAAATAACGAAACAAATATGAATACCTCCCCATCATCCACAGCTTCGTCCGTCAAAGTAGCCACAGTGAATACAACACCTAACAGACCTTCAACTGCCAAAGTAATTGCATGGGCTTCACTGGCAACCAGGACTGCAGCGTTGGATGCATCGTTATCAAGACTCCACTCAATCCCTGCATGAAATTTGATTGAACTTTTGTGGTTCAATAGACAACCAATAAATGAAGTTATCTACCTTTAGCTTTGCTGCTAAACATCCCAGCAACAGCTGTCAGGCTCTCCTCACTTGTCTCTTGAAACTAGAAATTTACAAATTTTGATTAGTCAAGGGATTAAAATTCATCTAACAGCAATTACACTACTACAGTTAAAACATTTTACTCATGCCCGATGAAATATTAGAGTTTGTTGGATCTTGGGCAAGAAGATCCAATAGCTCAAAAGAGAAGGCGCAAAAGGCGCACACTGTTCGTAAAAAAACTGGAAGAACAGAATAAAAAAGATCTTGGAAGACAGCTTCAAATTAAGTATCTAGTATGAAGAGTATTATGTATTGGGTTCCACATGCACCAACTATCTAAAAACATTACTTGTGTACAATCCATTATCACTAACTAAAGAATGTAGTTAGAGAATATTCTATGAAAGATTGAAAGAATAATGAAGCTTAATAACTTCACCTGCACACTCAAAACAACTCGAGCAAGAGCTTTAACCATGCCCTCAACAACATTAGTATTCTTGGGATGCCTACAAGGGGGATGCAAACAGTCATCAAAGCATAATAACGGTTACCAAACTTGATCTTATTTAAAAATCAAAAGAGAACCAAAATAAGTCAGTATTAAAAATATAGATGCGTATTCTGCATGTCACATTTTTGTTCTAGCACCAAAAACAGCTACTGAGCTTACATATCGAATATCTGGAAAAGAACACGCAATGTACGTGCCTCCACACAAAAACCCTGTCAAATTCCATTCAAATTATTAGATATATATATTGAAGCGCATAACAAAATCACACGATAGTTCTTATAAAGCATGAAAAACCAAAACGCTTTTAGCTAATTGAAGTTACCCTCAATATCTCGAGAACAAGAATGCGATGCCATAATGGCAAATCAAGAAAAGTAACCTTCACTAGCATACTAAGGAAAACCTGCAGTAAATAAATTTGAAAAAGATCTAATTAGGTAATCACACATGTAGATACAACTGCATTTTCCATGCAAAATAGAAGAAAAAGGTAGAGTTGTGTGTTCCAATGCAAGTCATGTACTTCTTCAATACATAATGGCTTGAATCCAATAAAATTATAAATAACCGAATTTTATATAAGGTATTTACACTTTTGATGTCTTAAACTAAAAATTTGAAAAAATATATAATTCGTAAGCAATTGACTTTTTGTGTGGAGACTTAAAAATAGAACCATCTAGTACTCTCACCAAAAAACTTTAGAGTTATTGTCTTTACTGTTGATAATGTGTCATATCATCAGAAGC
>JAYMTB010000767.1:0-12749 GCA_036897585.1 Francoa sonchifolia
AAAAGGACAGTAGAAGCCATGAAATAAGCCAATGCTTCGATATGAATTTAATTACAACAATATCTGGTTCAAGAGTTGCTCCACAAGTAACAGAATAATTAAAAATTATCTATTATCAATAATCTTCGTCTCTCTTCTAATTTTTTACCAGCTAACTGTAAACATTATAATCCAGTGAACAACAAATATCAGCTTATTTAAAATTGCCATGTCCCCGCAACCATGCCACCTTTTTAACCATTTTGAGTCGATTCCTCACGTCCTTCGCTTTGGAATTTGACCAGTCTAAATCTAGACACATTTCCCAACTGTCCGAGTTACACAGATTTCCGCATAATGGTGAAGTATAGGAATATCAAGTATGATCTTAATTGCATCTTTAGTGGTCTATTTTCTTTAAGTTATTTTTGTTCATCTTTCATCTTTTGGGGTCCGGCAATATGACCCTAGCCCTCTTTTATATCTTTAGGGTAGTCCTTTTGGCCAATGCCCTTGACACTTAGTTCACAATAAAGTTCCTATTAAAATATATGCATGTGTGTATTCTAAGCATACAGTCAGGCCAGTGGTTACTCACGAATAATATTTCATACAACATTCTATATAAATATGCAAAGAAAGAGCCTTACATATCTGCTCTTCTCAGGCTTTTAAAAGCAGCAATAATATTCTCACATATTTCAACAAGGGAACTGTCTCCAAGTTCTTCCTTCGAAGTAGACATGCCCTCAGAAGAATGTCTTGATGATAGTGACCAACAAGCCTGAAGAGAGTCAAATATAAGCTAATTGAATCAGCAGTGACTGGTGAAGCAACAAAGATTAGATCACAAACCCACATTAATTTCTTACAATAGCCCATGTTCCTACTATCTAAACAATTTGTCTCACTTACTCCGCAAATTTGAACTTCACTTCCTCACCTTATAGCCTGATCTCCCACTGTTGGGGTCTACAAATATTTGATGAGTTGATCAAGAACAATACAGACCAAATAGATTTTTAACTTACCCACTCTTTATGTCAACAACAAAAAGTTAACAATAAATATGTTAATAAGTTGCTAAGGAACCTGATGGGAAACACTGTTTTAGTTATATTAAGGATTTATTCGTAATTTAGTTAGTCTTTCAATTAGGGTTTATGATTGACTTATGTTTGAGTCTATAAATAGGCGTATTTTCAATTTTGATATTGGACTTTGGATATGAATTGATATTGATTACGACGAATAGGTCTCTACAATTTCTCTTCTATTCATCTATTTCGCTAACCGTAAGTTTTTGCTTTTCTCAATCTAGTCTGTCTATTTCTTCTAAGATCTCCAACATTTCTTCAATATCTCCTCCTATTTCTTCTCAATCAATTTTTTTCTTTTCTTTTTTGGCTAGTGGACACTATATTAGTTAGAAGCTTGCCAGCAATCCCACCACCAAAGGAGACAAAGCAACAACACAGTGTAAAAGACTCATCACAGCCGAGGGGTTCCAGTGAATGTAACAGATCAATTCTAAAAAAAAAACATCCGGTAAAATTACTCTCGTCTCAATTTGTATTAATCTATATATTTAGTATTCTAACATAACAAAACAAAAAAACAAGAAATCTCACCTCAAATATATGGGCTAAAAGCAACTGTACAATTTCTCCACCAATTTTCTTGATAATGCCTTTAGTAGAGGTGTTATTTGAAAAGATATTCCAAACTCCGCTAAATGTTGCATCACCAGTAGGACCATTAGACCTCCTAGTATGAGGCTGCAAGACAGAATATCATAAAGTAGATGCAGATGCTAGCAAAGAGGTAAAGGGTTGCTTTACAACCTTCATATCTATGTAATACTCTGATTTGTTGTGAAACTTAACACAATGATTTAAAAGTAAACTTACCTTTGGAATGTACTTCCAAAAGTACTGTAAAACTAGTTCTAACTTCCATTTAGGTTCATTAAAGACCTGCAAACAATCCCCATGGCTGATAAGAAGTTGATGACAATGCAAAAACAAAAGCAAAGAACGTTATTAAATATCTGGACGACCACCTGAAGGAATGGAGAAATAATGTCCTTATCATAAGTTAGTTCGTCTAGGATTATCTCCCTCACTGGGGTTCTGCATCAAATGGTATTGCATTTGTATTAACTAATTAAAGCAACAATGTGGCAGGAAAAATATAAAGAAAGAAAGATGAAATCATATAAAGAAAACTATCAGACACCTCACACCATGAACTCTGGTAGTACAACCTTCAATATCTGCTTTCTTCTTCGACACATCAAGCTCCATAATCTAAAAGGCTTGAAAATAATAGAATTTATCATGAAGATTATTCCTAAAGTATCCTCAATTTCAAAAACTCACCGTTATGAGGAGTTTCTGCATAGAAACACAAGTATTCTTTCCGACGTCAAGTAAAGAAAATTTGACAGAAGTGTCATGATTTTCTGATATTTTTTCCATAGACATCTCTGAATAGGTATAGGTCAAATCATTGCAAGATTTAAGATATACTTGGTTTAGTCTGCACAAGATGGACACACAATCCTTCACAAAATTTTTGTAGCTTATCCTTCTTGACCCCTGAAAAACAAATCCATACCGAATAATTACATTGCAGGAAATAAACACAAGAGAAGCTTTGGATGCTGTGCCACTGAAATATACATAACTCAAGAGAGATGAAAGATAATGAAAGATTAATGACTCATTTGCTGACCGATGTTCTAATAAGGGAAGACACAAGATTGAAAACTATGATTAAAAAATAAATGGCATACCAGGAGCATATTTAGCAAGGACTCCCTCAGAATGTCCCAATGCATTGTTTCTGCAACAAAAATTAGATGTTAAATTCCAAAAATGTAAATGCATGACAATATATACAGCTTACCTCTGAACAAACTGTTACGAGGTAAAAAATCTCTCTCAAGAACATTGACAAGATACTGAAACAAAAGCATGTTCCGCAGGGACTGCGAAAAGATAAGGTAAGAACCAAAAATGTAAGCAAAGAGGGGATTATTTAGTGGTGATGAAATTAGAGTGATGGAATAATAATTAAGCATATACAGAAAATCTATTAAAAACATGGCATCAGTTGGATGCCCAAAAGTGAAAACTATCAAAGGGTGATAGGAAACAATAAGTATACTTTATATGAAAACTGTGAGGTCATATCAAAAAATGAGAAAGTTTCACCAAGGCTCACCCATGTAAGCACAAAAATAGATTGTAAATTCTTCAAGCATTTGAACAAGGAATCGTACAGACTCAGCTTTTGTTAAGTTGATTTTAGTTTCATTCACAACAGGATGCGATTTTTATTTCATACAAGTGAATAAAGTAATACCTTGTTCTTTTGTTAAACATTGATTTGATTTCTTACTACCATTTTTTGATATCCACCTCATGTCCTTTCATGCGGAGCCTTTTTCACGAGCATTATTCAATGCGGAACCTTTTTCAATTAAACTCAACTATTTTTTAATTCTAAAGATCGCTTATATGTATCCCCTTCATACACTCAACCCTATTTAATGTCATATCTTCTACTAGTTTTCTAGTGCGCAATTCTTTTAACTAACTATTTTGGTCATATCTATCTCTCTCTGAAAAGCATTAACATGGAACAAATGTTTCCTTCATATGGAGACATCCAAAGGCCTACATTGCAAACATCCCAAACGATTTTCTCATTTTCTCGTCGATTGGTTTCACATCATAACCTTTTTACGAATATTTGATATATCATTCCAGCCATCCTGTCAGATATCGAAAAACACAAATTTAATGCAACTACTCTTTATATTACTTTATAAGACAAACTGAAAGATATTCTCAATCTAAACTCTAATGGTAGAACCTCTGGATTATTCAATGTACAGGCGTCCAAATACAAACTGATTTATCTAACTAAAGCAATCTAAGCTGATGCAGAAAAAGGCCTCACCTCAGCAGCTCAAAGTTTTACTCTGTCAATGTGTCTGTAGAAGACTTACACAACAACAACCAATCAATAGAGGATCACCTAGTGAGTAGTATGTTGTAACTACATGTGCATATCTAAGGGATTGATGCATGCTTCTAATTAAGTTATAGAGCAAATAACCAAAATCCTTTGTATCCTATAGGATACTATAAATCACGGTAAAAATTAGACAAGCATCTGACTATGTAGACCTTTACTAGACATTAATCTATTATCCTGCCTTCCCTGAATCTTGCTGTGTTCTGCAATCTGTAATATGAGAAACTAGAGAGAATGAATAAACTAACCTTGATGTCTAATCCTTTAAAGTTAGTTTGAGCGGCTACTTCGGCAATGTCTTCTATCAGATGATGAAAACCCTGAAATTAGCACAGACACTTCAATGAAGGCTCAATTATGTCTCTCGATAAATACATCAACTAATATAGACGGAACTAAGAGTATCATCCACCACTGATATCTTAAACATAATGGATCAAAGCATCTCTTCACAGTACCATATGACTCAGGCATGAAACCAATATGTAATGACGGCTTAACTTGTGCCATCGCAACAATTATATAAAACAAAGAACATTAACATTGCTCGAGAGTAAATTTTTTTACATGGCATATACGCAGTGACTGAATTACATTATCATCTTACACAAATTTATAATCTACATTTTAGACAAGTAAATTCACTTTGAAATTGAATGTTTACCTCAAACAACGTTGTTTATAAAAAAAATAACAAAGAACAAAAAAAACAAATCTTTCACAACTATATAAGGAAAAACAAGTAATATTGTATATAAATACATAAAAAAATCAATAACCAAAACATAAAAAGAAAATGAAAACAGTGTGGATTTTAGAAGAGACAAGTACAAATTACTATAATTTATCACATAACAAATCAATATAATTGTCACTGAATTTTAGCTAAGTCAAATTAACTCACGGATGAAAGAAATGGCACACTAGTGTTTTTCTCAGCCGCATCCAGGTCAGTTGAAGCAATATCCAAGCTAAGACCAAATGGTGACCAAGCCTGAAATGCAACAAACCTAATGTAGTATCAATTGTCATAAAATACATAAAACTTATTACTAATAGCTCTGATATGATATGTCACAAAGGATACAACTGGTGAAATACCTCACTAGTCACAGCAAGCTCAGATGGAGTGCTACAGGTTGAGTTGGATTTATCTATAGTGGAAATAGAGACTCGAGGAAAATGCTATATAGTTGACAATAAAAACAATCCAAAAAGAAACTTAGTCCAAATTTGAGGCACACAAACAAGTTAAAAATACTGAATTTAAAAAAAAAAATGTAAATAAAAGTACCTCATCTAATTCGTTCAGAAGCTGATAACTTGCCATTATTAACTCTAAAGACTTGCCAGCCCTCAGGATCTCAAAGATTGCCTCAAGCATTTTTCTTCCCAACCAAATTCACATATTTACATTATTAGGTAAACAGAAATGAAACACAATTATTCACATTTTTCTAAGATTAGAAAATAAAGCATGATTCTATTTCGAGTTAATCGAGGTGAGATACTAAAGTCTCACAAGTCCAGAGACAAGTGAGATCATCTTGGAACATAACAAAAATGATGCCATTATATGATTACTGTTTTTAGATGTTGAACTAGCGATGGACCTAAAAGCATAATCTGATAGGTAACAAGTTCAATATGTATATCATGCTTTAACACCCCTCACGGGTAGGCTGACATAATTTTAACGCACCCTACGTGTGAACACTAGCACATACCCACCTACCTTGCCCCTTTTTTTATCAAACTAGGGTTCTCAGGATCAAACTTGAAAATTTTGAGATAATTAGCTCTAATACTATGTTGAATTACCAATTGATCTAAAAGCTTAACCTAATATATAATAGGCCCAATAGGTATATTATGCTCTAACAATAGAAATGATTACAAAACCAAGTTTCTACATGATTAATCGTATCAGATTCGCAAATTCATACACAACCGGAGCTCCATAGAATTTGAAATGGAACAGCAATCAGCAAATAAACAAAAGTTAATAGAGATTAGTTACTTGGTTGGAGGAATTCCGTTCTCAGGCACAATTGAAGCAGCGCGAACTGCTTCCAGAAATGCGATCCCTAGGATTGGATATATCACAAAGTAAGCAATAAAAGCATGAATGCACCATGGAACAAAATGGAAACAACTTGTGTCGATACGTACTATCATCGTTAGCATCTTGAGTGTCTTTATCAGCAGAAGTATCGATAATTGCCAAAGTGTTTTCTTCGATCCCTCCCCTTTGATTAGTTCTCTCCATTTTTCTTCCAAACCCCTAGTTCGTATTGGAGCCAAAACTAATTGGCTCCTCTTTGAATCGATTCAATTGTTTGGGCCAAAATAAAACTCAAAACTACAAAAATATTAAATATATGTAACTAATATGTTTTACAAAATATGACTTTGTTTGTACATTATCTTCTTCACAATTTTGGCACCAAAAAAACATAATATTTTTTCCTCTCTTCTTCATCCTCCCATTCTCTCTGCTCTCCTCCCTTTCTGTCTACTGCATATTTTTTCATCTCCATTGCTTTCACATTTTCTTTTCTCTTTCATCTTATTCTCATTGAAGACCAAATTGAAAAATTATATTTTGGGAAAAATATTATTTCCACAGAAAAGATAAGAGAAGTGAGCATGAGAGACTACGGGCTAGCTTGGCATTCTTATAACTTATTAAAAACTATTTTTTAAAATTGTTTTAAATTAGTATTTGGTAAAATACAAAATAAAAATTAAGTGTTTGATAAATAATTAATTAAAATTGTTCATTTGTGTACCATATTACTATTGAGAATTGAAATATATAATATAATAAAAAAAAAACTGAAATAATTTTTAAAATCTTATCTTTCCTAATTTCTAAAAATAAATAAATAACTCACTAATTCATACTACTTTTAGTTTTAGGGACATTATTTCAGTTTCTTTTTTTACCCTATGAATATTATCAAATATTATTGCAAAACAAATTGTTGGTAACTAGAGATGGAGTAGCTCTGCCGGCGGATTGGTAGTCCGAAATAATTGACAACAAAGTCATTAGTACCTGCACTTGCTACGAACACAGCCTTTTTGATATGATCATTCGCCTTTCTCCGATTTTAAACTCTAATCACATTTTTAACTCTTTAAAGTAGTCCAGTTGTTTTAACATTGGTATCACACTCTGAATACAAAATCACGAGTAAAAAAAAAAACAAAAAAACAAATACAAAACAACAAGAAATTCATAGTTGATCCGCCTCCAACACGTCATTTTTGGACTAAACCTATGATTCTACATTGCAAAAAATTTTGTTTATGAATTCGGGTTTGTGGTCTCTTGTAAAACTCATTAGATTTATGTGGCCCAAAATCATTAGTTTGGTCCAAAAGCCATGTGTTATACCCGGATCAACTTAGAATTTTTCCAAAACAACAAATTAGATTTCTCTTCATGGAGTCATATGATACCAACCAAACATTTTTTTTTGTTTTTCAAAAAAAATTTGGACTACTCAAAACCGATAGTCCTTTGGTGTGATTGAATTTAGTCCTTTTGCTCTAATACCAAAAGATTTTATTAGTTGATAAAAAAGTCACATATTTTACACATCTAAAAGTTGGATAATATGAGATTTTGAGATTAGTATTTGGGAATCTCATTTCAAAAAATAATTGGAAAGATGTTGATCGTATTAATTATTCTAGTTGCCTCCACTAGTCAGACCGAACTTTTGATATTGGTTTGACGAGAATAAAGTTCATGCCAAATGTATTTTTTTCGTAATCCATTAATAAACAAGTCATTAATAAGAGAGACTGCTGCCTATTTATCAGGATCCTGTAATTGTTGCATTTGTGATTGATCAAAATCTTAAATTGATAGGTACTGGATTTAATCGTGTATCATGAATTAACACCCCCATTCACGTATTGGATAACTTAATTTTATTGGACTTTACATGTGAACACAAAAATATTACTATGACACAATACGAAACACAAACACAAAGTACAATCAATATCTACAAGAGATTCATGATCATAATTTCAAGTAAGATTAATAATGAGCTGAAAAAAAGTTGAGAAAGACACACAAGTTGAGCGGCAGTAAGAGGATCATATCCGGAACCAGCTGAAGCAAAACTAACACTAGTAATAAGATCATCAATACCAAGACTTTGATCTAAATAAGGAGGAATATATTCCTTGATATCTTCATATAATGCTGTCAATAAAAACACATCCGAAAATAAAGTCAAATCTACCCACCTAAAACTCACACAATACCTTAAAAAAAACTATAGCTTATTAAACAACTTACAAACAAAATCAGTGAGAAGTCTTCCATTAGAAAACCTTCCTGTCGGAATTTGGTTCTCAAAATATGTTCCATAAGGAGGAAAATTTCCCTTAAAAATCGTAGTAACATAATTATTATTTCCTGGATGAACTGTTGAATCTCCAAACACATAAACACCTGAAAATTTGAACTTATTTGTTTGGTTTTGTGCTTGTGATTCAAGAGATAGGAGTAATAAACTTAGTAAGAAAAAATATATATTGTTTCGAAAACTTTCCATTTTTTTCTTCTTCAATCTTGTCATGAAATTGATCAATGGAGTTGGGTCTTACTTATACTGAGATTGGTGATATCAAATTATTAAAAGTATTTGTTTGGTACCCGAATGGATTGTACCACAATTTTAATAAGAAGTATCTTTTCTTTGTCTTATGTGCAAAGAAGAGGGAACTTAGCGAAGTTATAGATAATAGAAAACCCTAGGCAAGACCACCCATTATGATCCACTCGTAGGGTAAGGGTAGGGTAACAGCTCTGCCTTCACTCTTTCCTTATATATTTTGAATTTTATCCTTGCTCTAATAGTGGAATTTAATATTCAAATTACCCTAGGGCAAAAAATTACCACAAAGACAAATAGCATCTAAACATTAAAATAAATAATATTAGTACAAATAACAATTTAAAACAAGTATTCCACAGTACATATGTGTTACTATGCATACCAATGTTCTTTTCCCGGATTACTCGTAAAACGAATCAACATGCCTGCATCAAAGACAATATATGGCCAAGTGTAACTCATTCCATATATTAGACTCCAGATGATTCTAGAATACTCTAACTTCTTCACAGCTCTTACAGAATTTGCACGTAGCCTTTTATTGTAGCTCAATCAAGTCAAAATATCCATATTTTCTCAACATAATTTCTAACTAAGACAAACCGATACCAGAGTCCTTCCTTAGAATCTTGATTTCAAGAATGGTATCAGCTACATCAAAGTCTTTCATACAAAACTGAGCCGAAATAAAATCTTTTACTGAAGTCACAACTTTCAAATAAGTCCCGATGATTAGCATATCATCAACATAAAGACATATAATTACCGCCTTCTCCCTCATTGACCTTGATGTATAAACATTTGTCAGAATTACTGACCTGATACTTGTTACTGCGAAGGACCTTCTCAAATTTCTCATGCTAGAGTTTCAGAGCTTGTTTCAGACCATACAAAGATCTAATAAGCTTGCACACCTTCTCTTCTTGCCCCTTAACTACAACACCCTTTGGTTGCTTCATATACAGTTCTTCGATTAGATCTCCATTTAAGAAGGGTGTCTTGACATCCATCTGATGCAAAACCATTCCTTCTATTCCAACTATGGAAATAAGAACCCGAACTGTTGTGAGGCGACAAACCGGAACATAGGTGTCAAAGAAGTCAATTCCTTCCTTTTGAGTAAAGCCTTTTGCCACCAATCTAGCTTTATACTTGTCAATGAATCCATCAGCTCGCAATTTTTTCTTGAAAATCTATTTGCACCCAATCGGCTTAGCACTCCTTAGGAAGATCTGCTAGCTCCAAAGTATTGTTATGTATCAGTAAGTCCATCCCATCATGCACTACCTCTTTCCAAAGTAGAGCATCTCTGGAATTCATAGCTTTTTCAAAATTCAGAGAACCGGCTTCAACATTGAAGGTGATGAAGTTATCCCTAAATGAATTAGTTGTCCTAATCCTCTTAGGATGAGGCTCAACTGAAAAAAATCATTATCCTCAGGCAAGATGAGGTCTTCACTCACATTATTTTCTGGAACTAAATGAGAATTAGACCTCAGAGCTCATCATTATCTTTTTCCTTTGCACATGAGTTTTTTGGCGGGTCATTGAGAACCACATTCTTATCTTTGATGAACTTGTTCTCAAAGAACTCTTCATCTCTGGCTTCAATTATAGAGTTAGTCGAGTATCAAGGAACTGGCGTGCGTCACTGTCTTCAGTAATCCCAAGAAAGACACACATATTGGCCCTTGGCCCAATTTTCGGTCTTCTTATATCTGGTATCTTCATGTATGCTAGACACCTCCACACTTTCTGAGTATCTAAAGATGCAAGATAACCAAACCAGAGCTCATGTGGCATGACTTTAGTCTTTGAATAGGGAATTGTGTTTAGGATGTAATTGGCGGTAATAGAGCTTCACCCCAGTAACAAGACGAAAGGCCATGATCAACATTGAGTTTACCATCTCAGTACGAGTCTTATTCTTCCTTTCGGAAATCCCATTTGATTGAGGAGAATACGGAGCAGTGGTCTCTGCAATGATCCCTTGATCTCTGAAGTAGGCATTAGCCTCAGTGGTCTGATAGCCACCTCATCTATCACTTCTGAATCTCTTTATAACCAAAGTTTGTTGTTTCTCAACTCTGGCTCGAAACTCCACAAAATTTTCAAAGACCTCGTCTTTCGACTTCAAGAGGTACACATGACAATACCGAGTAAAGTTATTAATAAAAATAACAAAGTACTTCATATTTTCTCGAGTGGTGAAGTTCTTGAAGTTGCAAATATCAGAGTGGATCAGATCTAACACCTTAGTATTTCTAGCAACACCATGAAACGACTTCCTTGTGATCTTTGCTTGTGCACAAATCTCATTTTCTCTGGTTTACCACCCCCACATTTAGGAAACAACCCAACTTCTCCATGTCTTGTAACTTTCTATAGTTTACATGAGCAAGTCTACTATGCCATAACTCATAGGAGTAATGAAATTTCATTAATCACATGAATGACAACACTAAGCTTATACATTCCATTAGTGCGATAAGCATTGCCAAAGTATACATTGATGTAAGAAATGACTGTTTTACCACCTTGGAAGTCTAGACGCATACCGGCATCACATAGAAGACTCTCAGACACTAGATTCTTGGCTATAGATGGAACATGTTTAAATTCTTTAGAGTGAGGGTTTTTCCCAACGTGAGTGTCAGCACAACAGTTTCAACGCCAAACACTTCAACAGTAGATCGATCTGTCATGGAAACATTCTACTTTGAGGCAACATAGGTGGATAATAAAGATAGGTTGGAACAGACATGACAAGTTGCACCAGTATCTAGCCACCAATCAATATCATTGGAACTTTCCTCCACTTGACAAATCATAGCCACAAAGTTTGAATTTTGTCTCACTTCAGTGATAGCATTGACAAATTTCTTGTGTGACTTATTCGCTGGTGTCTTACATTTTGTAGCAAAGTGGCCCTATTTTCCACAATTGAAGCAACGCCCATGCTTCTTGAAATCCTTCTTATTTCCTTTTAGACCCTTTTTATTGCAGTTCTTTTTTGACTTGAATTGCTCCTTGCTTGAGGTGAATTTTCTCACTTCTGGTTTGACTCAACCAAGTTGGCAGAGGCTTTCTGCTTCTCGAGCAATTCAATTTGAGTTCGAGTCTGAGTTTCATCTTTAATCCGAATGAAGTGCTTTCGATCCACTAGTGGAACCTGCTTCTTCTCATCTCCGTACCAAAGGAAATCCAAGATGGAGGAAGTTTGTTAGCTATTGCACTAGTAATGAAAACATCATTGAGCTTGATTTTCTTTTGGTTAAGCTTCAACATCAACTTTTCAAGCTCTTTGACTTGAGGAAGAACTTCCTTTCCATCGTCAAATAGCATGTCCAAAAACTTATCAATTAGAAAAGTTTTGGATGGCTTCTCTTCATCCTTATATTGTCTCTCTAACGTATCCCAAATAGTTTTGGCCGTGGTGTTTTGACCATAAACATCAGCTAGATGGTCAGAGAGACAATTAAGTAGATAACTTCTATAAAAGTCATTATCTCACTTTCAATCAGCTTCTCCATCATTTTCTTCTTTATCAAAGTCAGGTTTATCCTCTTGAACAAGATAATAGATTTTTAGGAGTTGCATCTAGAAAAATATTTTACGACGCCATGCGTTGTAATCGAAATCGTCAAAGTTCTCGAGTTTCACACCTTCTAAACCTATGGTCGAAAACGAATCCATTTTACTATGAATAACGTCTTAAGATTGATGGAACAATCGGGAAAAATATAGTAAAATAAATTACAGGAAATATCAAATGTTCATACAATGCTCCTATTTATACTAGTTTAGGAGCATTTGAATTAATGGTGAAACTTAATACCATTAATCAAAGATGAATGAACAAAAATTAATGATAAATCTTAAGGAATCAAGACTATTAATAAAAAATGAATGAACAAGAATTAATGGTGAATCTTAAGGATTCATGTGATGACCCCAATTTTCAAAATTGCTTTAGACATTTCTATGATATGTGCAACAAGTTTGACTTTATTAATTAAAACTAGATGCATTGATTGGTTGATAATATTTTTATAATGATATGTGTTACATGCTATAAAG
>JAYMTB010000768.1:0-12745 GCA_036897585.1 Francoa sonchifolia
GATGACACATGAGCTATTTCTATGGCACCTGACTGAATTCGTTCTCGAACAACATGACAATCGATCTCTATATGCTTGGTGCGTTCATGATAAATTGGATTAGTGGCAATATGAAGTGCCGCTTGATTGTCACAAAATAGTTTCATCGATTGTTCATGCTCCACCCGCAAATCATCCAACAAATACTTGAGCCACGTAAGCTCACACGTAGTCGAAGCCATGGCTCGATACTCCGATTCTGCCAAAGATCTTGAAACCGTGTTCTGTTTCTTGGTTCTCCACGAAATAAGTGCTTTTCCAAGAAATATTCAATAACCGGTTACAGACCGTCTAGTGATCGAACACCGAGCCCAATCTGCATCACAAATTCCCGTTAATTGCAAATTTCCTTTGGCTGGAAAAAATAATCCCTGGCTAAGTCCACATTTAAGATATCGCAAAAGATGGTGAACAACGTCTAAATGAGGCTTTCTCGGTTCTTGCATAAATTGGCTTAGAATGTGAACTGAATAGCTTATCTATGGCCTTGTAATAGTGAGAAAAATGAGTCGTCCCACCAACCTACTATAACCGGATGGATTCCTTAATAGTTATCCTTCTGTAGGCAAGAGTTTGACATTTTCTTCCATAGGTGTTGACAGTGGTTTGGCCCCAAGCAAGCCTGCTTTATCTAGTATGTCGAAAGTATAATTTCGTTGAGATATCGAAATACCATTACTAGATCGAGCGACCTCAATACCAAGAAAATATCGTAATTGGCCGAGGTCCTTGATGCAAAATTTGGTGTGGAGATACTTTTTAAGAGCAACATTTGCATCGTCATCGTTGCCTGTAGTGATCATTTCATCAACATAGATGAGCACATCAGTGAAAGAATTACCATAAACCTTTGTGAAAAGTGAATAGTTAGCCCTAGATTGATGAAAATCATCTTGTTGAATGTTCTCTGAAAATTTATGAAACCAGTTCTGAGAGGCTTGCTTAAGACCATATAATGATTTATGAGTCGACATGCCATAGGTGTCTCCCCCTATCGATGAAAACCAGGAGGCAGTTACATATAGACTTCTTCAAGCAAGTCTCATGAAGGAAAACATTCTGGACATCAATTCGATGAAGTGACCAATTACGAACAGCAGCGACAACAAGTAAACAATGAACTGTAGTTAATTTGGCTATAGGTGCAAATGTTTCCTTATAATCAACCCTTTTCGTTGAGTGAAGCCCTTTGCCATCAATTGAGCTTTGTATCATTCAATTGTCCCATGTGAGTTATATTTAACCTTGTACACCTATTTCAGCCGATTGGGTGATGGCCAGAGGGAAGTGGCATGAGTGTCCAAGTGTTATTTTGCTCAAGAGCAGTCAATTCTGCATCCATAGCCTCCTGCCATTTTGAAACTAACACTGTTTGTTCATAAGTAACAGGTTCCACAAGCGTAGTAATAACACAAGCAAAATTTTGATATTTAGGTGAGAGTTGTGCATAAGAAACATACCAAGATAAGAGATTATGCGTGTTGGACGAGGGAGAAGATTGGCTAGGGGCAACTGTGGCAGTGTGGTAGAGATGATAATTTCGGAGCTTGATGCTTGGTTCTTTTATGCGACCAGAATTTCATATTATAAGAGGTGGTTGCGGCCCAGAAGTGTCAAAGTCAAGTATAGTCTCATTTATGAAAGGCTCTAGTGAGGATGAATGAGTATTATCAATTTGTGGAGTGTTTGTTGTTGTAATGGTTAGTTCTTCTGAGGTGTGGGGTAGAAGTAGTACCACTGATGAGCAAAATATATTTCCAGTAAAAATATCTGCAAGTGTACGGAGTCAAGTTTTAGTACAACTTTCTAGCAAATACAGATATCGAACCCACAGAGACTGAAATTATCAACGACTATTAACTTGCAGTGAATAAATCCTAATTTTAACTAGAAACAATTATTCAATATTGAATTGTGATAATAAAAACTAATTAAACTAACAAGATACTAAGATAATAATAGTGATCAATTTGAAATACTAGTGAGAAGAAACCCAGAGTATTGATTTCACCGTACAATCAACTATGAATATAAAAAATCTTACTAATTTCAATTTAGTCTTCCCTGAGTTGTAAGTCAAGACTTCTTAATTAATCTTCCCCCTCTCTCGAGTGTCGGAAGAAACTATCCTATATTGATTAACACGACATCTCTATATGTGTTAAACTAGTAAGGATGCGTTGAGTTCTGTGATTCTCTTTTAAAGACTTTCTAAGAATTATGACATCTCTCGATGTCTTCATTCTTCGTAGGTTGTGTTATCTGGATCGTAACTATGTTTTCTCTCTCGATGGTTCAACCTAGGTATGAGATCGTTTGTTGAGTGATCAAGTCAAAGAAAGCATTAAGCATAAGATAAAACAAACAACTTTTAAAAGAAGACTTTATCGAATTTAGAATAAGATATTGTATTTCATAGAATGAAAGATGGCTACATCAATACTCTAGGATAAGAGTTTAGTTCATCTTAAAAGAAAATAAACAATCATTGATCAAGTGAAGCATGATTACAAAATAGAAATCACTGTCAAAGATCTTCGATGTATGGTAGAAATCCTTAGCGTCTTCTTCCTTGTTCTCTTCTCTTGGCCTCCCAAAAAGATGATAATTGTGTTTTTCCTCTCTCCCTTTATAGTGGCTAGGTCAAACTTTTAGGTTTAGGGTCGAATTTGCTTTTGGAAATCCCGAATTACCTATTTCTACTTACAGATGATAAGTTTCCAAATTTTTCGTCGGGAGACAGATTCAGTGGCGCCGCGGCGCTGAGTGCACTAGACTTTTTGTCGTTTGTGACAGATTTGACAGCGTCGCGGCACCCTATGGATGGCGCCGCGACACCTCCCTCTCTGGTGCCTTCCTTGCTTTTCTTCCTTTTTGCTCCCTTTACTGCGTGACTATAAACTTTTCTTCATATTTTTTGCATCCGTGCTCGATTTCACAACTTCCATAATTTGTGACACAATCACCAAACTTAGATTAATAGTCTAACAGTTCTCGAGAATCTCTAGCATAATCAGTATAAAAAGGTATCTAAATACATATAAATTTTCCCACAATCAACCACCTTATCATATTGGTCTTCCTGTGGATTAGCATGGAATGGAAATATATGTTAATGAAATACAACATGTCAAGAAGAAAAAAAAATTGTTTCTAGATCATAGACTCGATAACCCTTTTTATTAAATGGATAACCAACAAAAATGCAGCGATACGCTCTTTGATCAAATTTTAATGACAAATTTGCTAGAAAACGAAGAGCTCTTCCCACATTTAATAGATGACGATGTTTCCTCTCAACGACTCTATTTTTTTGTGGGGTTGAAGTACATGAGGTGTGATAATTGATGCTTTTACTGTTGAAGTAGTCTTTCACGGAAAAGATTTCAGTGCCATTGTCGGTTTTGAGAGTTTTGACTCTACAGTTAAACTATGTTCCCACCCAAGAAATAAAGGATTGTAGGATTCGTTGTATTTCAAACTTAAAACGCATGAGATGTATCCAGGTATATTGAGTATAATCATCAACAATTCTCAAAAAGAAACGAGTCCCAAAATGAGATTTTATTCGATGTGGTCCCCAAATGTCACAATGTATCAATTCAAAAGGTGATTTAGATGTAATTGAACTAGATGGAAAAGATAAACGTGTTTGTTTGGCAAGAGGAAAAATTTCACAAACATTATTGGAATAAAAATAAATAGAAAGATAGGTTTTGGTAAGAACTTGAAGAGGACGAGATGATGGATGCCTGAGATGTTGGTGCCAAAGATTGGAATGCTTGTGGATAACATTGGCGAAGGCTGGATTGTGGTCTTGTGCTAGGTAGTAGATACCATCACGTTGCTTTCCCAGGCCAATCGTCTTCCTCGTAGAAGTGTCTTGCACAACACGAACATCGGAAAAGAAAGTCAATGTTCAATTCAATGCTCGTGTTAATTTACTAACTGATAGCAGATTAACTTGAAATTCTGAAACGTTGAGGACTTCATCGAGTTTAATTTGAGGTGTAATATGCAATGAACCTATTGATTGACCACCATTTGCAAACTAATAGTTCTTGTGTTTGGAAATTCTTTGGGATTTAGTAATTCAAATGAGAAAGTCACATGATATGTGGCTCCACTATCAATAATCCAACCAAAATTTGAATTTGGTTCAACCGGAGAGATTTGATATGATGGGGTGATAATACTTGCAGTGTTTGCAAAATGATGAGTGTTATCATCATTATTTTTTCGAATCATTGCCATCAACTGGTTTTATTCTTCAGTTGTGAGCCTTGGTCCATCATTTGTTGAAAGGATTTTCCTCCTGTCTCCAATGGCTTGTTTGATTCCACCTTCACACTGTTGGCCCGTTTATTGGGAGGCTTCACATTCTTTCCATGGAGCTTGTGACCTACTGGAAAGCCATGTAGATAATAGCTTCACAATAAGAGCAGTGTAGTGGTTCCTTTTGCCTTTGAACCTGATTCGCTTAACTTGTCTTGGTGTTTTGATTTGCAAGCATGACATGGTGATTCATGTCTCCACGACTGAGAGAGACTTCAGCTTGCTTTTCTTGTTCAAGAATGAGAGCACGAACAACGGAATAGCTCTCGTTTAATCCCATGAGAAATTGCATAACCCTTTCTTTCTCATCCTTTTTCTTGAGTTGCTGAATCCGCCACATGAGCAGGTTAGATGCTCATGATAGGATGAGAGTTCATCCCAAAGAGTTTTGAGTTGTGTGTAATAAACTGAGACTGATTGCTGGCCCTGCATATGTCCCACGATGTCTCGCTTAATCTGAAAAATTCTTGAATAGTTTCCTTGCGAGAAACGTTCTTGTAGATCCGCCCAGATTTTCGCTTCAGTTTCGGCATAGATCACGTTGCCTGCTATGCTTGGATGAATGGAATTTAACAACCATGAGATCACCATGTCATTGCATCGTTGTCAAGCAGATAAATTATCATCTGTCGAAGGTGGTTGTTTGATTGAACTTGTAACAAATCCAATCTTGTTCTTAGCACTCAGACTTATTTTCACAGCCCGATTCCATGTACTGTAGTTGTCTCCTTCAAGTACCTTAGAGACGAGAATCATGCCCAGATGGTCCGAGTGATGTAGAGAGTAAGGGTCCGAGGTTTCTATAATATCCTTAAACAATGTTGATCTTGTTTCGTCGTTGCCTTTGTCCGTCATGGCAGTGGCTCTAACAAAAGATTAGTGTTGCGGAAGTGTTTGAAGAATTCTAGAGTCACCGAGTTCGGTGCTCTGATACCATGAAATAAAACTGTATATTGAATTGAGTGATTACAACGGAAGATGGATATATATATATAGAGAGAGAGAGAGAGAGAGGAAGACAACTTAGTTTATTCTAGGAAACTATGTATGGTCAATCGATTAGAATCAATCAATAATAAAGGACAAATATTCTATCTTAATATCAGAAAATCTGGGACTCTAATAATTTCCGTAATAAGTGGGCGCAAACCTTTATGGGCCAGAGACATAGCTGTCCATGAAACTGCCACTGTAAAACACTAAGCCCAACAAAATAAGTCGATGCAATCTTAGAATGGTGTCATGTTGAACCGAGCTTGATCCGTAGTACTCAAACAGAAAGCCGGCCCATAAAGGCCCAAAACTAATTAGCATAAAGGTTGTTGGCGTATGTTTCACGGGAATCAAAATCAGAGAGAATATATAGACGAATATGCTTTCAGATTTCAAATACTGGAAATACCTTTAGAATGAAATACCGGAAATACCCTTGGGATTAGTTAGTTCTGGTTAAGCGGATGAAAGTAGTTGAACCTTTATTCTTGGGTTAGGTAAGTTAATTAACTCCGGTTTAATTATGCCTTTATTCTTGTTCAACCATGGAACATTATGTGATTAATACATTCCATTTTTTTATATTATATTACCCTTAATTTTTAATTATGAAATTAATCACATTTTACTATCATTGACTTATAAAATTCTACTTGTGAATTTTTATTGTTTGCAAATAACATCTTTTGCATATCTTTCTTAGTAATAAATCTAAATTTTGTTGGATAGAAAAGAAAGTATGTTTTGCTGATTAACCACCCAAATACAAAATATAATTAACCTCTAATTATATTAAAAGTCAGCTTGATTAGAAATGTAGAACACTATTCCACCTAGTTCTGTATGATTACTTAGAAAAATTCACACTTATTTTTATTTTAGAAAATGAAAAATTTTATGCAACACTAATTCAAAAAATTAAATATTTATTTATTATGGTTCTATCATAAGATCCTAAATCTAGCATATAATACATATGAATTAATAATTATTATTAAATAAATTAGCTACACTTAACTTCATTTTAAACTTTTAAATATGGTTAATTGATAAATAATTTTTTAGTAGTTTGAGTGAGTTAAATCATAATAAATGTTTATAATATTAAAATAAAATAAAATTGAATAAACTATTTTGTTCATAATTTAAATTCATTTAATCTTGATACGGATCGAGTCACCGGATCCATAATCCAAACTCTACGGCCGACCCGACTTCCGATTTTTTATTTTCTCAGAAGAATCTAACGATCTTTTCAACTCTTCATCGTACGCGAATACCTGCCCAATCTGCCCGAAAACCTGACTCAGAAATTACGGGCAGAAACTCACCAGTACTCTCCTTCTCTCTCTACCTGACGAACGAACACCTCTGATATATCTATATCTTCCTCTGTGAATCTTCCACCTCCATCCAACGGTTAGAAATGAACGGAGCTTTTACTGCTTTTTTCGTGAGGTTTTAGTCTCCGAAACTTCCAGATCCGCTCTCTCCGTGCTCGGATCTCGATTTCTGGTACGTTTCTGCTCTCCGATTTTTTTTTTCTTTCTAGTGTTAATTTGCTGATAATGTTGAATTTCTTTGTGATTGTGAGATTTTAGATGTAATTTCTGTATAAATCACTGCATTTGGCTAAAGTTCTTGTTTCCGGTGACTTGTGATGAGATTTTCCGGCCAAACCCCTCGTCTATGGTCGTCGCTGGCGGATTTCCTCGTCACTGAAAGGAATATTTTGTCTTCTTCTCAGGATATTATATAATAATGATTTTTTTTGTTTGATATTTTTTGGCGTATCTCACATGTGGTTGTACGAAGTTGATATTGGCAGAGAACGGATCTAACGGCGAAAAATATCTCGTCATTTTTTTTGTTTGCAGGTTTAAATTTTCTTCCGTACAAATGGAGATCAACGGTGATACACTCAACCGGAGCATGCTAAAGTGCGCCGGCGAAACGTTAACCGCTATGCTAGTCTGCACTCTTCTGAAAAGCCAGCTTTTTGCTCAGGTAAAGGAAAATTCAGCGATTCTCTCCGTTTTTCGCAGTTTTATCTTTAGCTCTGAATTATTATTGTTTTTCTGTTGTTGTATATGATGTCTGCTACTGTGCGCCACTAGTCTCTGTTTTAACGGTTTCTAGTTTTCTCTTCTTTTTTTTTATTTTTGGGTGGTGGTTCAAGCTAACGTGCGCCGGTGGTGGACCTATTGGATTTTCCTAATCGTTTTGAAATCCTTGACCTAGCTAGGCATTTGGTTTCCATCGCTTAACGTGCGCTGGTATAGGTCTGCAAAATTGGGCGGCGTTTGTTAGCTATTCTGGTCTAAAGTGCGCAGGTGCTTTTAGGGTTGTTTACAGTCCGGATCTGGAAAAAAAAATTCAAAAGTGTGATTTTGAGAGTTGTTTGAGTTCCGGTATACGTGGAGCCCAATTCTGATTAAGAAATCTATTTTGAGAATAAAGTCAGAAGTAAAGGAGAAATTAGGAATTTAGTGTGTTACTGGTTCCTTTTGGAAAATTTATACTCTTAGAAGGTGCATCAATTTACTATGACCTAGTGACCTGACACTTGATTCTACTTTAAATTTCCCAGTAAACAGTGTTTGTTAAAAAATTCTAATGTTCTTTTTGGTCCCTGCATTATTCTGTGTTTCATATGAAATGATATAATTTCGGCTTTACAATATGATGCAGAATTTGTGCTACTCCATGCCTTGTATTCACTTAGTTTGATTCCCATTAGGATTTATCTGGTATTAAGAGTTCTTGGGTTTAAACTTTACGGAAGGATTGCTTCTTGGGTATTGCTGTGTTCATATTAATGTTGGTAATTTGCCAGCTAAAGACCTAATTATGACATGCATGCTAAGAAGTGGTGAAGTTGATGCAATGTAATGTATGTAATATGCATCAATTAGCCCTTTAGATATCTAGGGAGGTGCAGTATAGCTTCCAAATGAGTCGAGATCTGGTCAATCATAAACACCCGGATGGCTTAATGTTTATACTCAATCATGTGGACAGGATGCTTGTTTTACCATCCTAACTTTTTGAATTGAAAGCTAGGTAAGTTCACGAGTGAAGTGGAAAATGTCTGCTAGTCCAATTGAACTAGTCACAAGACCAGGAGTATTGATGCAATAAACATCTCAAGAAGTTTCATGAATTACTTTATTCCGACTTCAAAAGTATTATTCTTTGTGAAAGAATGTACTGTTGAGTTAAATAGGAATTCCACTATGTCCTCAATGGGAAGATGCTCCAATTAAGGGTAAAGCAAATGACCTTTCCCCCTCTGTTGTTGTAGCATATTCACATAAACCCAGGTCATGTCATAGTTGATCTTTCGAAGTGGGGAAGAAATTGATAAGGAAAAACAAACATTTAGATCCAACTTCAAGTTTGTAAATTCACTGCCTAACATGCTAATAACTCCATATTCATAAATCATGTTTCAGGATCAGGATCTTTACAAGATGTTGCTGCCAAACATCAAAGGGAAACATCACAATCAAAGCCAATCCAAGCCAGTTGATGGCGAGGGAGATGATGACAATGAAGACGATGAGAATGATGGGGAAGGTGGATTCGGAGAAGGCAAAGAGGAATTGTCATCTGAAGATGGAGGGGAATACGGCAATGACAACAACAACAACAACAACAAGAGTAACTCAAAGAAGAGTTCAGAAGGCGGGGCACAAGAAAACGGAGGTGGAGAGGAAGAAGATGATGAAGAAGAGGGTGAAGACCAAGATGATGAGGATGATGATGACACTGGGAAAGAAGAGGAAGAAGTTGAGGAAGAAGAGAATGACGAGGAAGAAGAAGATGAAGACGAGGAAGCCCTCCAACCCCCCAAAAAGAGGAAGAAGTAGAATAATTTGGATCGAAAAAGTGGAAGTAGGACAATGTGGAGCCTCTCTTTGGTACTGCTCGTTTTCTCTGACTGTTGATGGTATTATTTAGTTTACAAGAAGGGTTCACTAGGAAGATGTATGGTCATTATGTTTCCTTCACATTTAGTTAACTGTAAAACTCTCAAGCTCTAGAAATGGATGATGAATTTTGAAATGAAGCTTCTTATTTAGCTGCTAATGAACCAAATTCCTCGACAATTTTTCAGGCAGGTCTTGTTTCTTTGCAAAAGATTCATTATTATACCATAAAACATATGATCATTATTTAGATACATAATATGTCAAAAGATCAATCCAACACATGAACTGAGCACTGTTTTACTGTAAACTAAAGTAAACATGATCATATGTTGGATAAAGCTTTTAAAGCATCATCCTGACTACAAACAGACAAAAATAGACAATTTTCGAAGGGAAACAAAACTAAAACTTTAATCAGATAATGGATGGAATCAATATTTGGTACTAAAGTCAAAGATGATAAGGTTTATGGCATCATATACCAAAACCCAGCTCCTCTGATGTATATTGCTTGTTATACATGTAACACATAAAAATATCAACCTTAGAAGAAACCACATGATTTAAACCCAAATTTTGTATACCCAGCAACCCAAATTGTCTTCACCTTAAAAGACAATGAAACAAAAGCGCAAAATGAGCCTCAACGATGAAAATGTACTTACAGACCGAGGCTTCCAATCATTCATACGATGAAACCCAGAAAATCATGACAAATACAAGTGTTTATATGCACTAATACCTATTTGTATTGCTAGACTGCAAAAAATAATGCAAAAACCAGCTCGGTCACTTCATACAATTGTCCCAACAGAATGGTAAAAACATGATCTGATTATATACGTGTGGCCACCAATGAAATGAAGAAAAAAGAAACATCACAAAGCAAACCAAACAACCTTAATGAATCATAAACCCATGAAATCCAAAAGGAATTGGAAAAAACGAGAGAAAATCATAATCAAAACTAGGAAAACAAAAAATACATGGAAGCAAACAGGAACGAAGTGAAAATAGAAGTGCACCAAAAACATTGAAGAAAACAAAACCGATAAACAAATTCACAAAATCACCAATTCTTACAAGATAAGGAGGTCTAGGAAAGAAAAAAAAAACCAAGCAACAAGAGAATGACAAGGAAGAAGTGAAATATCAAGTTCTAATTAAGCTTGATAAGATATAAAACCACAAACTACGACCAACTTTAAAGTTTTCCTAGAAAAGCTTCCACAACCAAGCTTTCAGATACATTCCGCCAAATAAGCATGAACATCGTCCTTAAAATTCAGCTGCCGTCATCTGCAAATAGAGAGCCCAAGAATGTATAAAAGTAGTAAAACAACAAAACAACGATTGGCCTCTAAAAGTAAGAAGAATGATACAAAAACGTCAAAACAAAGTAAATTTTCTTGAATATGAAATGAAATCAGAAATCATATTTGCTTAAAAAGCAAGAAAAGCATTCACATCCAAGGCTGTTGCACTTCATGCTGACCCACAAAGGCCAACATTTGGCAATCAATGTTCTTAACCACAAATCAGCATTGCTTGGATGATAGCTGTCAAATAAAGAAGAACACTCGACCATCCAGAAAGATATGAAATAACTCTTAATAATAAAATGAGAACTATGTAAGATAAGAAGAAAAAAAAAAGTAAAACAATACTATATTAGTGCATGAAACTCATTCCTATCATACTTTTGGAGCATTATACGAATCAAAGCTTCTAAGCAATTGGAAACCGTTGAAGGTCTAGAAAGCAAGCCACTTACGGGTTGGAATTCACAAAATATTGTCAAATCCAAAATTTCATGAAATTTTGAGAACTAGCAAAAATGAAAATGTTACAAAAGAAATTCTCGATGTGTAATGTTTCGAAATCCTGAAAATGTGAAAAGTTTTAAGAAATATTAGGAAAGGGGAAAAAGAAGAGTGATCCTTCCATACTACTGATATACACAAGAAAAAATCAATTAACAAAGTCAGAACGTATTTCAAAATTGGAACTCCAATTTTCATAATTATCCAATGTTTGTTCCAAAGTTAATTGAGTACGAGAATAAGAAAAATGTCAAGACAAAATACAAGAGTAAAACAAGAAAAATGAATTCATGTATAATATAATAAAGCTGCAGTATATAAACTAACAAAAACGAAAATACATGTGGCACACAGGCGCATGAGAGCACACACATCAAAGAATATGAATACTGATCAAGACACATTAACTCTTTAAAACTAAAAATCAAAGGGAGAAAGTGGAAGCTCCTTAATAAAGGGGAAAAAGAAAAGCTCAGACCACTTCCCTAGTCTTTTTTGAGGTCATCTCTTTGTAGAGCACTTGTTGGATCAACAATATGCATTAGGATTGCAAACTTAGTAGCATTTGTGATGATTTCACTAATGCTTTTCCATACTCTTGTCAGTTAGTCTTCCATCTCCCATAGAAAAGTACTCAGTGACTCAAACTATAGAAGATGCTGCACAAGGCTTCGTGCTAGAGAGACCATAAATTCTGATTAAAGACTAAAAGTGAATTCATGTTTAAACTACACAGGCAAACATTTATGGCCATCAAGTGGGTTTGTTAAGTATTGAAATTTGGAAATAAAGAACCCAGGGAAGCACTCAGAGCAACTCAATGGAAAAGACTAAAAAAGTTAAAGGGACAATTATTTCACAAAAAAATAAAATAAATAATAATAAGAAAAAGAAATTCAAATCCATGACCCACTATAAGAAGGAAATGGAAAAGTACAAGAGAGAGAGAGAGAGAAAGATGGATGAAAGTATGAAGATGAATCTAGAATAAAAACCCAAATTACAAGTATGAGAGGTCGCTGTATGTTAAGCTAAAATTAGAATACAAAGTCATGTAAGTGTTGATGAGAGTATAAATGCATATTTTTATTTCTCGAGTTTCACAATAAACAGCACGGCACCAAAACAAATAAACATGACAGATTCAAAATCATCGGTGATGAGGTAGAGTGCTATGCTCTTTGCTGAAAACAGGACAGGCTAATCAACATTTTGGAAAAGCAACAAAACTTTACTTTCAGGTAAGTGTTGAGTTATATATAACTTATAATCCAACGACATGTTGAAAAGTACAGAGTAAACGTTAGCACTATTGTCCACAAACTCATCAAAATGTTTAAGGTTCCGTTTCCTTGGGCATAAATCTTTAAAACCAATGGCTTCTGTGCAAGCTACCATCTTACAATAATAAGTCAAGGAAGTGCATATAGCTAATAGTAAACATTCGCTAAAAGTTGGTAAAATAATAATGGGAGTCCAACTCGTCCTAAAATTATGGAACATCAGGCTGCAAGACAAATTCATATTCATTAACTTATTAAAAGCATTTGGAGAATTTAACAGACAGAGACCATACCACTTGTATGATGAGTACCCACTGAAAGAGCCCTTAGCTCCCTG
>JAYMTB010000769.1:0-12742 GCA_036897585.1 Francoa sonchifolia
TATATATATATATATGCAGTTGGTAAAGTGATAAATTATTCATTACTTTATGTGAACATATAGTCATGTTGTCCACCCTAAATAAATTGGCATTTAGGTTTAGTTGGGTTGAATGTCACGCAAGAAAACAAATTGCTCTGATAACTCCAAGACATTTTAGTATCAGAAAAAATCTACTTCGTAAATTTTTATGAAATTTAGTTGGGGCAGAATTAAGAAAATAAAACTAATTTAAAAAGTAAGCTATTAATTAGCACCAAACTCAAAACTTTGGTACAGGGAAATGGTATCTACTCTCTTCCCCTGGACATGAGGACTTCCTCATAGACATATATGTTTTTGGGGCAATTATAATGGTATGATTCCTAATTAGGTCCAAATTAATGATGTCCTTTAATCAATTAGGTTTGCTGAGCCAACCCAAATGGGGGCATTTAAAGGATTTGCATGCTGCTATAAAGCTCTGTGAACCAGCTCTAGTTGCTGTGGATTCACCTCAGTATTTGAAGTTGGGACCGAACCAGGAGGTTTGTATTAAGGCTTAATTTATTCATAGTTCTTCTTGATAACTATTGATTGTGCGGTGCTTTAGTATTAAATGTTTTACTAGGGAGATTGTGAAATCTCGTCTCACATCAAATGTGTGGTATTAATATGTAATTTATAAGATTAGGTATTCCTACTACCAAACAACTTGGGTTTAGCATTTTAAGACAATGGGGATTAGGTCGTTACAAATGGTATTCGAACGGTTAGTTGCATTACAGTGTGGGAACTAAGTGTTATATCTTGGGAGCCGTTAGCCACCTCTAGAACTTGTGAGACTAAATGCTACCCTGGGATATGATGGGATCCACCTGTAGAACCTGTACGAGCCACCTCTAGAATCTAAATGTTCGATGAAGTGATTCTGGTGGCTTGAGCACAGCGAGGATGTCGTGATTTTGAGTGGGTGGATTGAGATATCTCGTCCCACATTGGGTAAGTGTTTTTTTGATTTGTAATTTATAAGTTTGAGTCTTCCTACTACCAAACAATGTTGGCTTAAACATATTGAGACAGTAGGGGTCCGTTCAAAACAGGTTGTGTGGGATCATGGGTTCGTCTTTACAATTTTCGCCTACTTATGCTAGATGCAGGAATAAATAGGGTTATATTGGTATTTTATTTGATACAAGTAGGGTTCAGATTGGGTTATTTTATATATATGGTCTATGTGTTTGTGAAACAGTTTGGACAGTAAATTGAAATAGAATTTCAGAACATTTATTTCTTCTCCTTTGAAAATTTCTTGTTTTCCCAGTCACATACATTCTCTTTGTTTTTACCCTTTTTCTTTCTTTTTCTCATTTTATTACCTTCTCCTACATGTGTCTTGCCCCGTTTTTTATTTTCTTAAACTCAGTTTAGTTATAATTTTTTTTATTTCTTTTAATCTTTTTGGGAGGGGAGCAGTGTTGTTGAGCTAAAGTACCCATTTGGAATTGCACTAGCTGAATTTACTGGAAAATGTAGTAATTTGCATTAGTCCAGTGTGCTTAAGGTAGATTGGGAAATGAATTCATATTGATTCACCAAAATATTGAAGAGTTCCCTTACTTTATATGTCACAACATACAGGATACACTAACTAATACTGATATCAAATCAGAAAAGTGTTTAAAGGTACTAAACAAAGCAATACTTGATCTACCAAAGTAATACTTGATACGATATGGTTGTATAATAATGGAATAGAAGATATAACAAAAAAATTTATTGCACTGGAGTGAAGGAAAAATCATCTCTCTTTAGGTGATTGTAAAATGTATATTAGGTTCTCTTCAAAGCCATTTTAGAACTTGTTCCTTATCTGTCTTTTGAAAATTGATCTTTTTATTTGACTATCTCAGGCACATGTATATCGCGCAAATATTCACACTGAACGCTCAAACTTAACATGGCATGGAAAGCAAAGCAGGTGTGCTGCATTTCTCGCAAATATTGATGAATGGAAAACAGCGTCGGTGACTTTTCTTGGTCAAACGTACACTTTACCTCCGTGGTCAGTCAGTATATTACCAGACTGCAAGAACACCGTGTTCAACTCTGCGAAGGTTTAGTTCTAACTACAATTTTTTTAATATATAACCCATCAATGAGTGAGGTAACTTGTCTACATGTCGCTGCAACCTTTTGGATATAATTGACAATGAACAATGAAGATGATAGGTTTGAAGAGCTGGAGAAATGGATTGCCTCGACCCGAGATAAGAAAAAATAAGAGATTATACATAAATTCCTAGCACAAAATAATAAAATACTAACTAACTAACCAAATAGTCCTCCATCATTTTGCAATAAAAACTCAGGAAATTCGGATTACAGCTTGAAAATTGAACCATCATAACCTGACCTAATTAAAGTTCACACCAATCATAATGCATGGTTGCAAGGGAGAAATTTAAGCAGCGGGTTTCGAACTAAGGTCTGGATACCATGTTAGCTAATTACTCTCTCTTAAAGCTCAACATTGTAAAAAGTGATGCGCTGTATATGTATATCAACACAATAAGTCAATTAGTTATCGAACATGAATAATTGAACCCAACAAAACAAACTGGTCCAAACTTTCAGGTTCCAAAAAGTATTTTATGGTTATTTTGGAGAAATCTTGAATAGAGTCTTGGTAATAGGTTTACTCCCTGTTTTTCATTTAATTCTTATCCTTGAACTGAATTCCTTCCCTTGCTATCTTTAATTCTCTTAGTCAAGCAACCACGTGCTCTAAAAGTATAAATTGGGTTTTTTCTCAATATGGTTGAAATAATTAGAATAATACTGGTTTTAAATGCCGAGATAATGACACTAGACAAGCAAAATTTTCTCACATTTGAGCTCATTGCACAACTATCACTTTCAAGTGTTTACCAAATAAACTGAGGCTCTATTTTTGTCGCCATGTTTAGAGCAGGTTTCAGCACAAACTTCCATTAAAGTGGTAGAATTACCTCTACTTCCCAATACTGCTGTGCCTCGACAAGTTGTAATCAAGAATGAGGTTTCCAATTTCTCAAGATCCTGGATGAGTGTAAAAGAGCCGGTTGATCTTTGGAGTGACAAAACTTTTACCGCCCAAGGTATATTGGAGCATTTGAATGTTACAAAGGACGAATCTGATTATTTATGGCGTTTTACCAGGTAATTCTCTCTCTAATTTTCAAAGATGACTTCAAACAGGATAAATTACATAGTAGTAGGGCATGCTATGAGGACAGGACTGGAACTACATGGAGAACAGTGGGGCTTGTACTATCAGCTCATAGGAAACTTTCTCATATATATACCTACTTTTTACATAACTGATAAGTTATTTCCAACCAAGAATATCTCCTAAATTCCTAAAATGTTTATATTTTTGTTATGGTGCCCTCCCAAAAGACTTTGTAGTCGTGCAGCTGCATATAGCATAAGCTGTCCATAATTGATTAATAAATACAGTTTGCACCCCTGTGGTTAACTCAATTTACAAACACCCTGTGGTTATTTTTTTCTTTTTTTCTTTTTGCACTTTCCTCCCTTGTGGTTTCCAATTGTTGCACATGCCAATTCCAACACTTTCAATTAGCGATTAATGCATTTTAACCAAATTTACTCATCTAATTCATTTTTTATAGTTTGAGTAGTAAAAAGGAAAAGGAATAATTGAGTTTTTCATATAAAATTGGATTAATTGTTGACTGAAAGTGACGAGATTATGCATTTGCAAAAATTGGACACCATGGGGAAGGTAAGCGTTAGAAAAAAAATACTACAGGGGGCTTTGTAAATCGAGTTAACCACAGGAGTGCAAATTGTGATAAACCCTTAAAAATAATATCAAACTATGAGAACTTATGAAGATATGGAGGATGTTGCTATGTTTGGTTAGCTTCCTATAATTCTATTGAATATGATATCAAAAAAATACATTAACAAGAAATCTGGGACGAAACTATTGTCAATACCCATCCATACCCCTCAAATGTAGCTTTCTCTTGAACCACCTATGGTTATATAAGTCCACTCATCTCACATATTGTGTGTGCTTCTCACAAGTGAAATGTCTTTAAATTTCGATATGCTTGGTCTACTAATAGGACACTGCATTACATGGAATATACATAGATGTATGATTATCACATATGAGATCCATAGGTTGTGTCTGGGTGAAACCTAGTTTCACTAACACGTGTTCAAAGCTATATAGGTAAAATTGCATCTCAATGACTAGTTCCTTGAACATCCTAAAATTGATTCATCACATCCACAAGAAAGGAGATATGTCTTTGTTAACTATCAGATGAGTGAGTTTCCCAACAAGCCTCGTATATTACCATTGGTTGGACAGTTTGCATGATCAGCTGAAAAGTAGAGGAAATTAGAGAAGAATGGGATTAGATAGATTAAGGAGAATTTAGTTTGGAGAATGAGATTGAGTTAGTTAATCCCTTGAGCTCTATCTATAATGATGTCATGAACTCATTAAGGAATAAATAATCCCCTAATAAGGAAACAAATAATCCCAAATATCATAATGTAATAAGATTGTAGTTGTATATTATGGAGTTTGAATCTGTTGTGTGCACATGCCCAAGTTTCTATTTAGAATTTGTACTGTAAGACATACTGATGACAATGTTTATGGTTTATATCTTGGTGACATACTTTCTCAAGCAAAGACACTGACTTTTCAAGGCAAAATTTAATGGCTTAATCACATTTTTGCCCCCTAAACTTATACCCTATCACAAAGTGCTCCCCAACCTTTTTTTTGTAATGTTTCAAATCCGTCAAAATTCTCCGTTAACTCCTCTTTGTTTTTAATATTTTTTTTATTTTTAATCATTTTTTTCTTTCTCTTTACCATCTTCCTTTTATCTTCTCTTTCTTCTTCTTCTTCTCTCTTATTCTTTCTTCTCTTCTCCACAATTCTCACACGAATTGAAATCCTGTCCAAATTTTTTTTTTCTCTAATTGATTTATGGGTTTCCAATTTAATGAAAAACGAAATCAGTTAGTTAAATATGTTTTTGGGTTTCTGATTTTCGGCGCCGATTCAAAAACTTCAATTAGGAATCCTAATCCGCAAAATTCAAACTACTAGTATATTTACCCGGTAGTTTTAAATTTTTGTAAGTCTCAATTTTCCAAATTTTCATCAATGGTTAATTCATTTTCTTTTTAGTAAATTTCTGATTTTTGGGTTTGTAATTTTAGGGTTTTGATTTTTTTCATGAATTTTTTTTAGGGATTAGGTGTATTGTTTGAATTGATTTTAATCTTTATTGAATCAAAACCACATAAATCAGTTAAAGAAAGAATTTTCTAGACCGACATTCAATTAGTGTGAATTGGGGAGAAGAGAAGAAAAAATAAGGAAAAGAAGAGAGAAAAAGAAGAAGAAGGTGAAGGTGACGGTGACGGTGACGGTAAAGGAGAGAAAAAAAATTAAAAATAAAGAAAAGTTAACAGGGAATTTTAACAGATTTGACGACAGAAGGTATTTTTTTACAAACACTGAGATTAGGAGGGAAAACGTTACAAAAAAAAGTGGGGGGCACTTTGGGATTAAGGTTGAAGTTTAGGGCGCAAAAGTGTGATTAAGCCAAATTTAATTGTCACCTATTTGCTTTCAGTTTCATTTAGTCTCGGCTAATACCCGGTTACCACATATGTTGACTGCAGAATATATATTTCTGATGCTGACATCTCATTTTGGGAGGAAAATGAAGTTAATCCAGCTGTTATAATTGATAGCATGCGTGATGTGCTGCATGTATTTGTTAATGGCCAGCATACCGGTAAATTTTGTGGCCTTTTTTTGCTTTCATGTCAATTTTGTCTTCTCATATTCTCTTTGTTGAACTACCAATTGACTCAAAAGCTTAAGCTTTTAGGTAATGGACCCAATATGTATATCTAACACTCCCCCTCACGCGAAAGCACGAAATTTTCTTCGGCTTGAAACGTGGACCAACCTAGCCTTACTTTGAGGCTGGCATACTCAATTGTCTCCCCACACAATGCGTGTAAAATTGGGATTAAACTGCAGCAGCGGAGGTTTGAACTCGGGACCTCATGCTCTGATACCATGTTGAACTACCAATTGACCAAAAAGCTTAAGCTTTTAGGTAATGGGCCCAATATCTATATCTAACACTCTTTTCTTCCCTGTTTGCTTGGTTTCCTTTTTTGTCCGTTTCATCTTTTTTTTTAACTAGGAAAAGCTGATGTACCATTTCTGAGTTTGGACTGTTCTAAAACAAAAACAAAAATGTATATGTTTTAATGCAAGAGCATAACGATTGTTTCCTTTATATCTTTTCTCGATATTGCTGGGCCATAGTTCTCTAAACCGTTATTGCATTTTTTTGGAAGTGAAGGCAGTGTGATCGGTCATTGGGTCAATGTGGTGCAGCCTGTTAAGTTGCTTCAAGGATACAATGATTTAGTGTTGTTATCTCAGACAGTGGGTTTGCAGGTAAAACTTCATGCTTCCTCAAGGAAATAGTACATCTTCCCAAAGACTTTTAATGGTTCAAATTCAATAAATATATATACGTATAATGGTAACCTTTTGACTAGAGGATTAGAGATGAGTGATGTCCCCTAAAATAGCAGAAGATTAGCATTGGAAATTAGACGATACTAGTATTATTTCTTCTCTCCCCTTAATCCATAAGATTGGCCTATTGATATCCATTACATTTTTTATTTGCTAAACAGTCTTAGGTATACTATTTTTCTATGCATAATGGTTTTATGTATGCATTCCCTCTCCTTACTTCAAAGACAGAAATGTCTCATGACAGACTCTTGACTCACAGTAGTAATTCATTTTCAACATTTTCCATGAAAGTTAAGTGGGTTTTGACTTTGTTTATTTGTGAATACTGTACCTTATGTTAGTATTGGCTCTTGTTGGTTCCTCACATTTGTGGAGGTATCATATGTTCTATCTCATAGCTAATTGATTTTCTATTCTTTTGTTGATACTTAATTTTATGTTCTTAGTCGTCACTGAATGAAATGGTTAATGATTTCACATGATTTGAATCATAATACAGAACTATGGTGCGTTCTTCGAGAAAGATGGGGCAGGCTTTAGGGGCGAAACTAAGCTTACTGGTTTAAGAAATGGGGACATAGACCTCTCAAAATCATCATGGACCTACCAGGTAAGTAATTGACAGTTTGTTTTGACTGTGATGTTGATTGATGGAGTCAGCCTTTTTTATTTTATATTCAATTGGCCTTCGGAAGTAGTTGCTTGGTTTATTTTTTGACTAGGTGCTATTTTTGTATTAGAGTCTTATGTTATCGATAACAAGAAATTTTGTATTGGCACGAATAATTTTCTTCCTAAGCTTCACTTACATCATTTCTTCAGAATGTGTGCTATCTTAGAGAAATATTTTAAGTATAATGTAGTGTAAGTTTGATAATCAAACTCTCTTCATGCATTGATGGTCTTTCATATAGGAAAAGAGAGTTTAATCTAAATTTGAAACTAAAACCATGTCATTTTTTTTCAATTTTTAGGCCATGTTTGTTTGGGGGAAATGGAATGGAGGGAATGAGAATGAGGTTCCATTCCCTTCATTGATGTGTTTGGATATGTCATGAGTAATGGGAATGACATTCCTCAAAGGAACGATATTTCTTTCAACTTAAGTAAACCATTCCCTTATACTCACTAAGTATTCTCATTCCTTGGTGAACCAAACAAATCAATGGCATAAAAAGGAATGGAATGGGAATGGGAATGGGAATGGGGGTAATGAAATCTCATTTCCATTTGCCTCATTCCTTCCAAACAAACATAGCCTTAGTACTTATATTGATATTCACCCGAATCAGGTCTCCCATATTTAACCAATTTAAGGCTGAGTTTGGCATTGCTTGTTTTAGTGCTTCTGCTTCTGCTTTAGGTTTTTTTTCGTTTATTGACATAATTACTCTTTGTTTTTTTTTTTTGTAAATACATACAATTAAAAGCTATTTATATTCCAAAAAATATCCAAATTGGTCTTTTCCCACAATTTAAGCACCTTTATTACTTGTATTATATTTCAAAGCAACTTTTAAAAGAAATTTCTAAAAACGACTTTAAAAACAGCTTTTTAAAAGATACAACAATGCCAAACTGGCCCTAATCAGCAAAGTATTCATTTGAAGCATGCAACTCTTGTTTTACCCATTCCCTCCTTTAACATCTGAATCAACCTATAATGTAAAAAAACTTAATGTTTACAAAATTTATCCTCTTTTTTATCATCTCCTCCAAATACAGTCTTCATCTCTATGGACAATATTTAAGAATGTACTGTACCGATCCTTGCCTGCCTTCTGCAGTCTATATTGCTTGGATGTAGAGTAAACTAAGTTTACGTTTCTGTTGGAATATTAAATTGTCAACCATTGGATTGAAACATATTAGTGGGACCAATGGTCCATTATATTCAGAAAGATCTTCTCGCTTATATTTGAGAGTTCTTGTTATTTTTCTTAGTTTCTTACTTGATATTCAAAAGAAAAACTGTTGGTTACTATCTGATACTTCTTATCATTTTCTTATATATTTTGTTGACTCTTTGTAATGGACGCTTAACAATTGGATATGCCCACCGTTCCCTTGAACTCCTTAATAAAAGCTTCAAGGATGGATTAAATAACAGATCAACAATATATGATGCCAAGAGACTTTACCAACAAATCTAAATAGCCCCTTAGAAATCTTAGAGTCCAAATATTTTGTTTGTCTCTAATACCTTTGCCATATGTATGAAAAATTGTTTCTTCTTAATATTATGGCACCTTCATTTTGAGTATTGCTTGTTGTCTCCTCATGTACCTTTATCTGCTAATCCTTGCAAAATGATGAACTCTTTCTAACAATAGAAATGGAGAGAAGTGGATGCTCAGTCACTTTCATTTTGATTCTAGGTTGGACTTAAGGGTGAGTTCCAGAAGATATACACCATAGAACAAAATGAAAAGGCAGAATGGACTGATTTGACATTTGATGATATTCCGTCCACATTTGCCTGGTACAAGGTAAATCTATCCTTCTCAAGTGTTTAATCGATGAAGGACGTTATATTAATATATCGGTAAAGCATTGTCTTTACTAATTTTCTAGATATGGGAAACATTTCATCTACTCAGTGTTTATGTAGGACTAATTCTTCTAATTAATCAGTACTTAACTTGGCCGTGACATTTTATAATGATCTACATATATCTCCTCAATTCATGGCCAAGATATTTAATATTTTCTTTCGAAATTCCATTTTGACAAACTGGAAATGGAAAAGTTTGGGAAATTTCAAAAATGATTTATAAATGGAGAAATTGGCAAAATTGGAACACAATTTTAATTTCAAGAGCTGCTACTTCATCTGTCCCAGAATTTGATCAGTTTGTATATACTTACGAAGCCTAGAAATCATTTTTGAGTTTAGTTCAATACCTTCATGATGGAGTCAAACTCAAGCCGTTAATTAGTTGAACCGAGCCGGCATTTTAGGCTAGAAATGGTACACTTCCTTTCCCATCCACTAATTTTGACTACCCAATATATGGTACACTCCCTTTCCTGTTCTCTGATTACCTAATTATACTTGAATTCGGCCGGGACTGAGATGCTCCTTATTCTGTATGTATACATTCCCAATTTTCCCCATTCATTTCCATGCTGTCAATTTTCTTAATTTCAAGTAGCTCTCAGTAGATCCAAATTTCATCTTGATCCACCCAAGAGACCAAAGCAAGAAGTGTGGCTTCAGGTGTCAAGGATCATTCATTAGCTATCTCTTTATTTTTTACTTCTGTTTTGTACCTGCAGCCACTCATGCAGTACAGGTTGCAACAGAAGTCAAGTCCATTTGATTGTTATCCTGATTGTATTTGATTCCTGTTCAATTTAATGGTGTTTGGATTGGTTCAACTGTGCTTTGCAATCATAAATATCAGATTGTAGATTGTAAATGAGCCCGAAGTTTAGGGTGCATTTTGTAATTAATACTTTTTGCTTCTTAATTCAAGCAGACATACTTTGATGCACCAGATGGGGAAGACCCAGTTGCTCTTGACATGGGAAGCATGGGAAAGGGCCAGGCTTGGGTCAATGGCCACCATATAGGAAGATACTGGACTATTGTTGCCCCAAAAGATGGATGTGACAGAAACTGTAATTACCGTGGGGCCTACAGTTCGAATAAATGTTTAACAAATTGTGGAAAGCCTACTCAAACTTGGTATAGTCTTACCTAAAATGTATATTATGACATAACTCTAAATAGAATTTATCTTTTTGTGCAAGACTAGAGATTAATACTGTTTCCTTCAATTATCCTACTGCCATTAGTTTCATGTGTTATCTTGCTTGCTTGATAATTTAGTTTGCATGAAAAAATTTCAATTGTGTATTGGATTGATAATTCGACTCCACTAGCCATCCTAATCTTATTGGTATCCAGGTACCATATACCAAGATCGTGGTTAAAGGAATCAAATAATTTACTTGTCATCTTTGAGGAAATAGGAGGGAACCCATTTGAAATATCAATCAAGTTGCGTTCTTCCGGAAGCATCTGTGCTCAAGTGTCCGAGTCGCACTATCCACCTCTCCGGAAGTGGTCCCCTGGATATTTTGTTGATGGAAACATTTCAATGAACGATGCGACTCCGGAAATGCACTTGCAGTGTGAAGATGGGCATGTAATCTCCTCCATAGAATTTGCTAGCTATGGAACTCCTCAAGGCAGCTGCCAGAAATTTTCTAAAGGCCACTGCCATGCACCCACTTCACTATCAGTGGTTTCCAAGGTAATGTGTGTGAGCTATTCTATTGCTTGTTTTTGGGAAACTACTTTATGAACTTATTCATTATAGAAAAAGTAACTAAACATACATGTAAAGGCTGAAATAAAGAAAGATTGGTGAAGACTTTATTCACCCAAGGTTGTTGGTTGAAAAATGTGGATTGACATTGATGCAACTGGAATGCCAGCTAAATTCTCTATCATTAAAAGGTAAAAGGTGCTGCTGCTGCAAGCATTAATTGGAAAAGAAGTTGAACTAAGAAAACACAAGGGGCTTATCAGTGGTTCACAGTTTCTTCTTGATTGATGGACCCGCTCCTTAGACTGTAGTACGATGATGTGGCTCCACTTGCAGGAGCCTATTGAAAGAAATATTCCAACACTGTGAAGCAGAGATTGTCCATGCAGTCAGTAGATAATGCATATTGAATGGATTCACACATGATTTATGACAGATGTCTGATCATTGCTAAAACATGAATCGGGCCATCTGAAAAAAGAAAAAAACAAATAAACTGATAAGCACGAAACTATCAGCCAACATGACCTCCCCCTCTTGTTACTTAGGGTATTAGCTGGTTCCATAATTTCAATTCTTGTTGAGAATAAGTTATTAGATTTTTATTTTTCTCATTAACAAGTTCAACATATGGTTTATGGTCTTAGCTTTTGAACTTTCTTAGTCTATTGAAATAAGTGCCACTCTATTTTACTTCCTAAGGTTTAGAAGTGCGCGTTGATACGACTGCATATGTGTGCGTTAGTGTCCTACCAGATGCTTCGAAAAATTCCCTATGCATATCAATTGATGAGAATATTCTGTGTAGTGATTTAGTGGTATGGTTTTCTGTGCACCTATCTGCTAACGTTGATATTAGTACTATTGTCCTTATTGATTTTGCACTTTATCATTTTTATCTGTTTTCAGGTTTGTCAGGGAAGAAACAGCTGCTCAGTTGGAATCTCAAACTATGTTTTTGGAGGTGATCCATGCGAAAACATTGTTAAGACATTGGCTGTTGAGGCAAGATGCATCTCATTATCAAAAGCTGCTTTTTCTCATATCTAACATAACCATTTCTAATAGCTTTGTATTTGGAGCCTCCAATGCAGGGTATGTATAGTTCGCACGGGATAAAAATGTATGATCCATGAATCTCTAGTGTGCGTTTATGATATAATAAAGATATATGCATTGTGGTTTTCATTTAGATCCTTGGGCGTTGCTCCAACGGAATAATGTTTAATTGCTTCCGTGTCATTTTATATCAACTATTTGGACCTAGATAAGAGGGGTAACTAAGCTGAGAAGGAGTACTACTCTTAACAAACCAGCCTTAGTAAATGTGGTTTTCTAAAGCAGCTTCTATATAAGTAGAAGAATGCCAAAATGACCCGATAGATGCCGAAGTATAATTAATCGGGAGATTCTAAAAACTAAGGATTTTAAAAATCTAGTATTTCAAATTTTGGACTTTTGTATTAATTTATTTGGATAAGCCATGAAATTTCAAAATTCGTAGATTTTACTAATTTTAAAAAGTTGCTAAATTAGATATTTACTCGTTTTTACTTTACTCATTAGATAATACTGAAACAAAGCGAAAAAATAAATTTACTGCAATCTATTTTTTATATTTTTTGTTAAATAAAAATTAAAATAAAAAAATTTGTGAAATGCATTATTTATCATCAAAAATACGAAAAAAAAATTGAATAATTATATCAAAATTTTAACAATTTGAAGAGAAGCAATATAAATAATAAATAATTATTGTAGATATAGGTTTAAAATATTATAATTTAAAAAATTATATATTTTAAAATTTTGAGATTTTGGAGGATTTGTAAAAAAAATCTGTAATTTTGAAGTGGAATTTTGGAGGTTAAAAACT
>JAYMTB010000770.1:0-12742 GCA_036897585.1 Francoa sonchifolia
TTGCATGATGCCTGCAGCCTTCTGGGATAGAAGGGTGTTTAATCGAGAAACATAGTCATCCAGCTGATTTCTCGGTTGGTCTGCTACAACCAACAGGTCCATCTCCTGCAAGCAAATGGCTATATGTAAGAATGAAGAATGATCCGTATGTTGAATTTTCTTTTTCATCTGGGTCAGAGATTGACAACGCATTCAAGGACACAATTTGACAGGATAATCTAAATGCTTCAGAAAAACAAGACAATGATGCTATAAATTTGAAGTTTCTTAGGAGTGATAAACTTTTTAATTACATAGTGAGATTATTGTGCCATTTCAGTGAGCTAAGTGTGGGAATGAAAAATATGTAGCTTAAGATGCTCGATAATGAATCAGCCGATTGTAACAACCACCAAAAAAACGAAGAGAAAAACAATGAAAAGTTATTTCGAATACCTCTCTGACGATATTCATGGTCTCCTCAACTTGTTTCCGGTGAGCATTTACAAGATCCTCCTCTTCCTGCATTGAAGCAATGATTGGTATAGATATTAAACAACTTTGGCCTTTGTATGAATGATAATATTAGGTATATGCATATATGGTATATTTATATATCTAATGACAAATATTTGTTTACTGTTCTTACCTGTAACAGGGCATTCATATCGTCATCTGGTGAGTTCTTGGAATCAAATTTTGGTAAATCCTTCTTCCCCTTTGTCTGGCCATTGATTTTTCGAATGTTGTCCTCTGATGTAGAAAGAGTGTAAGGCCCTGTCTTCCCATTCTTCTTCCACAAATGTTTCTCTTCGGGTATATCATATTCCTCTCTTTCAGTTTGTTCAGGCCATGCATCGGATGTGTCATCGTCAAAAGTTGATGCAGTTGGTAAAACTGAAGTTAAGGGTAATGTAGTCGATTCCTTTAAGTTTAAAGTTGAAGATAATACATCTTTCTTAGGATTGCTTCCTTTCGATAGGCTTTTCACTCTGAAATGTAATTGCCATTGAAACTTTAAAAATTGAGGAAAAACACAAATAAATCAATATAAGAAAAAAGGTTGTAAATGAAACAGATTTTGACCTGTCAGCATATCGTAAGGTGTTGAGAGTATGCTCACATGACCCTGAGCTAGGTGAAATGCATGATATCATAACAGTACGTGAATCACCAACAAACGAATCCCTCAGGACTTCAGTTAATTTACTCCCTCTAAAAGGAATATGACCCTGGTCATTGTCGAGAGCTCTTATGCATTCCTTTAACGCAAGTAAGCTCTTATTGATCTCAGCACCTTCCATTCTGCATCATATATTCAAAATGGCTAAATTACTCGAGCAAATGAACCTAAAATGAAGAAATGCGCATCTAAAACATAACTATAGGAAAATTTTGCAATAACTTATACCTTGTTTGTTTGTCATTATCAGTGGTATCTGCACCGCGTTCACTTCCAGCAAGATCTATAAAGGAAAGCTTGCCAACTAAACGGGGGGGCTTTGTTCCAGTACTATCAACTGATCTCTTGATAGCAAGTTGAAGTATGGCATGTGAACGGGAGGATTCTTCATTTGCACCTGTGGTGCCAGTACTTCTCGTGCTACTTCCTTTCTCTATGAGATCGTTAATGGTCTCCACATCAGACACTTTATACTCTAGCAAACCCACAATGCAAACCTGCTGCTTACCATCCTCTCTCATGCAAAGTTTTCTGCAGATGTAGAGCTTTTAAATTTTGAGCAAATTGAAAGAGTGGAAGCGCGAATGAGATCACCACTGAAGGAAAGACTTAACTTACCTTCGATCATTTACCAGATCATAAAGTTTTCCACCATAAATTTCAAAAAAGCTCACAAATAATTCAAATCCCTGGTTCCGGTATGTATGATGCATCAACCTTAAGATATCTCGCGATGCTTTAAGAGGCAACGGTTTCATAGTATAGGTTTTTCCACTCCCTGAACAGACAAAAGGACAATAAGCACAGCCTTATCATTATATTACAAAAAATTATAATACCATGTTGAAGAATAAAACTTCAGAAGTAATATTATCCAAAATCCACAAAATGTTTAAGAATAAAACTTCAGAAGTAATATTATCCAATATCCACAAAATAACTTTCAATTTGTAGTAAAATTGTTAAGATTAAGAAACTTTTATTTATTGTACAAGTGTATTGAAGAATCAATTCGAGATAGCTGTGCACCTGTTTGACCATATGCAAAGCAAGTTGCTTTGGTGCGCTGAAAAATTATTGGAACTATCGGTTCCACAGTCTCACGATAGACCTACAGAAAAAAATGAGACCAAGATAGGATAAGAAACAGCTAGTAACATTCTTTATTAATCTATTCTCATTACCATAAACTAACCTCGTCGTTTGAGACTTCTTCATTGAGAACTGCATCAAAAAAAAATTCATGCTTCTCCATATATTCAGTTAGGTCAACCTGCATAAACATTGAGATTTAGACCTGTCAAAATTTTTATAACATTAAAGGTAATTATTCTTAGATACATGTATAAATGGTATTATACTAGAGGTGAAGGTTTATACTTTTGTGACCACAAGTGTATCTAGGGTGACTAAGGCTTGCAATCGAGGTTACCTGAGCCTAAGTCTGTGTTGTGTGACATCTCATGCTGGAGGTTTTACTTTGTGTCAAGGGAACATTAATTGCACTGCACTTTCAAAATCTAAATATATTTTATAAAATAATGCCGCAAGCGATAAGGGGAGTCAACAACTTGGAAAAACTGGTTTTCATTTCTATGTGTTGTCTTTAGTAATAGAAAAGGCAAATAATAAAGTACTGTTCAACTTACCTTTAGTTTAGTCTCATGAACTGTCAATGAATTGCCCAGTGTGTCAATAATATCTTCTTCATTCTTAGCTAACTCCTTTTTATTAATGGGTCTCTTGCGAACCTGCATTCAGTTGCAACAGCAAATGTCAGAACAATTCCAAGAAGTGGAGACATTATTTTCTCTCCTTGAATGAATAATAGACTTGTTTTTACTTGGGGAACACAAGTACTTCACTAATGTTTGTTCAGTGGAAGAACCAAGGTCTTGAATACTAAGTTACTAACTAGTTAAGGATGATTTGGCAGGCATTGCATTAGTTTAGGTTAAAAAGAAAGGAATTGATGATCAACAATTAAGAAATGAAAAAAAATCAATATCGGTCTAGACAGGACATACCACAACTTTGATTTTTGCAACAGAGCTGGGCTTTTCCTTGTCTGCAGCAAAACTTTTCAATAGGTTGTTCTCTGGCAAATCACGAGCTCTGCCAGTGGGTTTGTTGTCTGAAACATAGGGCTTTGAATCATCAAAGCTTCTGCCCCGAACAGGACGGTACAGAGAGGGGCCATCATAGAGGCCAGTTACTGGAATCTTCATAATATCATCAGAAATACATAAGCTTGCAAAGAGGGGGCAAAACACCTTTCACTACTCTATTACAAACTCCCAAAATATGAATGTCATTTGTGATCCATATTTCAGAAATAAGCATATTGTAGTAGGGTAAAGTGTACAGTATTGCTTCTCACATCTATATTTCAAGTAGAGTCCAAGTAATAAAGCTCATTGACAAAACTTGAAAAATCGCATTAATGTAACCAAAGTTTCCTACTAGGTTCGATTCAGTAAGAACTGTTTCTACTAAAGGAGCTTAAAAATTTGAACAAACAGCACACAAAATTTTGTTTACTTTGTAAACACTGGACAAATCATAATTTCATGGGATCTTGAATATAAGTTGAGTTCCTCATTTAACATGTAAGAAATGACTTAACCTTCTGCCAATAATATAATTTTGTGACAAACGAAAAAACACAGCATCAGTTTACTAAAACCAAATCTACCATCAGATGGGCAAATAAGCTACAAGGCCACATATGATCATCATCAAAATAATAAGTGAGGCATTCATATGAATCAGACAAAAGACACACCTCTGGAATCAACTCAGTATCAAAAGAATGCAGATCTAAGAGCCCAGGACTGAACTCATTTGGCGAATCAGGACCACTCCTCCTCTGCCTAGATGGCCTAGAACTGGCCGGAGGTGTCAAAGGCTCGGCATAATACTCATTTCCTCCACTAGAACCCCTCTGTTCATTTCGATACATTCTTGATCCCTGACCTCCTCCTCCACCACCACCATAAAAACCATAGTCCTATACCGAAACAAAATTTGCACAATCAATAGGCTGCTAGATGAAAACACAATATCAGATCTAAATAGATCTACCAATTAATTGCCAAGCTAACAATAAAACTAAATTGAATTCTGACAAACTGGTGTCAGTAGTTACCAGCTCATTGATTCACTCTTAATCAATTCATTTCTATTCAGTAGCTTAATCTACATTTTTCATTTCTTAATTTCAGAGCAACCAAATAGAAAAGAATGAAAAAACCTGAAGAGGAGGAAGAGACGCATTCGAGGACTGCAGATGCTGAAGACCAGTCGATTGAAGCCATCTTCCATTAGAGGAAGTCTCCAAGAAGTTATCAGAGTATTGTCGCTGATGATGCGCCGCCGCCGCACCAGTTTTCTGCACTTGTCTCCCCATAGATGCATTCATATCTCCCTCTCTCTGTCAAAACCCGATCAAATCTTGAATGAGCACAGTTTTTTATCCAACTCCGATTCAAAATTCAAGGACAAACTCCTCTCTCTATAATGCAACCAAATCAACCAATCGAAATCAAGAATTAAGTAAATATTGAGGAATAACGATCACTGAAAAAGCAGTGAGAGCTCATCTCCATGGATGCTTCTTGCGTCTGAGCTTTGAAAATTGGAAGACTGTGTATGGCACGTGACTAACGTGTGAAGACTGTGTAAGCAAATTGATTCAAATTAGTTATTAAAATAAGCTGAAAGTTTTTATAAATTATTTAAAATTTAATCATATACCAAATTATTTAATTCATTAAAATTTAAATAATTTTGTATATGATTTAAATACTTAATAAAGTGAGGATAAAGCAAGACCTTCTCCAATAATTAATGGCCTCATTCTCTCCAAAGAACAAGTATGAAGGTCCAATTCCAAACTGAAGTCAAATGAAAAACCTATAAAAGATATTGTGAACAAAAATTATGTAGATTTATAAGTTTACATGGACCAAGATAACAATGACAAAGTTCAAGAGAAGCATACTAATGTTTAGTAGCTAATTTAGCACCAAACTAAACCATTACATAACCGAAAACTTCCATCACAACAGAATTTAAAGCCAGCAAACAATTGTTATGTTCGGATATGGGTTAAAACTCCCCTCACTTCTTCCCGCTTTTCTTGAGTCCAGCACCTCCAAAAGACCCCTTCTGTTGTGCTTTGGCTCTAAGTTCCTTCAGTGCCTGCACGTCATAACATTAGAACTGGATAAGTCAATAGCCAAAACCTAACGATAAGGCAACATATGAAGGAACCAAACTATATCGAACCTTTTCTTCGTCCTTCTTCTTCTGTAGGTTAGCCATATCACTCTACACAAACAAAGAAGAAATTCAAATGGTTACAAAGACATCATTAAGGAATATTATTTGCAACAAATACAGGGCAATGAAGCTACCATAATCTTCCTACAGAGGATCTCATTATGACGCAAATCAAGCCATCGAATCGACACAACTTAAACAACTTGCAATGTAGTAAACCAAAGCTGGCACTAAGTCGTGTTAATCCTTCATAGATCCAATATCAATTGCCAACCAAACCCAGATTTAACATCATGTTTTGGGAACCAAGATCTTTGTACATATAAAAATAATTGAAATTCATATAATAAAAAGCAAACTTCCAAGAGGAGTAATGTATCTTGGACAAATAAAGGCACCAATCGGATTGTAAACTTCCGTAGTTCCACCAATATTGCATTTATCATAATACAATATAACAAAAGTCCATCTCCTAGGTGCAAGCTCTGGGCAAGCATGAACATGAGAATCAGAAACATACAAACATAGTATGATAAAAGCTGATCATCACATGGAACAAAAACGGATCATCATATTCAACTAAATTTACCAGCCAAAATCAAGTAATCGACATAATATAGTATCGATCCGCCTAGCCTAATTCTTATATCTAGATAGATCAAAAACATCACAAATTCCATTTGGTTGCTCCACAAATCTATTTTCTGATTTATTGTCTATAGATACAATAACTGAGACCATATAACACAATACTCCGTTTCTCAACACGAAACGGAAAACAAAAAACAGAAAACAGAAAACATTACGCCAACCACACAACAATTATCATCGATACAATCAAATTTCAAACGAATCAAACAGTTCCCAAATTAAACCATAACTACATATCGAAAGTTGCAAATTCCGCTCAATGAAAAATACCTCATCATAATCTTTCTTCTCAGCTTTAGGTTGCTTCAACGGCTTCGCTTTTCCACCTACAAAATAAAAAACATCATCGTTTATACAAATCTAGGGTTTCACAAAAAATCAAGAAATCGAAGATGAAAATACAACAGGTAAAAGATTATTAACGTAAAATTGAAGACCGTACCTTGCTTGGACGACATGATCGGGATCTGATTTAGGGCTAGGGTTAGGGTTAGATCTGAATCAGGGATCGACAAAGGAATCACAGAAGAGAAAAAAAAACCCTAACCCAATTCAGCATGGAACGACGTAACTGGGGGAAATAAATAGGGGGAGCGTGTGAAATATTACGCGCTTCGCGCGTGATCGTTTCTATTATTCACACGCTTTTCCACTTTTTATATTTAAAAATTAGTTTTGGTAAATAAAAAATCAATTAACAATAATAATTTGCGCTACATCCATATTGAATGGTGATATCCCCACGTTTAGTGGTGAAAACTCTTGGTGAATGAAAGTTTTGCCATTTAGGTTATATTTGTTGGAGGGGAATGAAATATGAGTAAGGAATTTTATCGAAAAATACACGTTACATTAAAACAAGTATATATTTACTATTTCAAAAACAAAAAGTACATTTTATAAAAGAGAAACAATATATTGAAAAAATAGAATAATTTTGTTTAAGCACTTTGTACATTATGTGCATGGCATAACAACAACCATAAAATTCAGACTAGCTAAGCCTTGATGGACCAACCCATTTGTATTCAGCAGCATGGTGTTGTCTACACCGGAACGAACCAGGGTGGCGTGTGGGCGAACACACGCATTTCTTTCCTTTTCCTCCTCCTCCACTTTCCGCTACTGCTTCTACAGGAACCACCACCTTGGTAGTCTCCTGAGACCGAACTAAAGGAAATTCCGGATGACACATTTTAATCTTCTAATCAGTTAGAGTTGCATAAACTTATTATAGCCAAAAAGGAATGAGTTTTCATTTTAGCCTTTCGTTAAGGGTGTGGATGTGTTGAAAGGCGTTATCTCCATTTTCAGCCTCATTCTCTTTGCTAACGCTTGGCCCAAAATCCGCTCTAAAGATTGCACCATAACGTCTCTATTCTAATAATATTATTATATCAACATATTCGAATATACTCGTTAACTTAAACTTTAATCTTCAAGGGTAGTATAGTGTAACCGTTTATCTTTTGAAGTTCTCAAAATAATTTAAGGTAATATGTATGAACTAGTGTATAGTATCATAAGAGTTTCTCACATTAAATTATCATATTCACTTCTCTTTGTTAGCCCATAATAGTTTAACGTACGTGTGAACTAGCCTAAACCCTAAACCTTATAATATCATCAAAGTTTTTGACTTTAAATTCTCATGTTCAATTCTCTTTGTGGTCAGAGTAATTTGACGTAATACCAACCCATATTATCACCATAATTTCTCAATTTTTCAATTTTTTATTGTAAAATTTAATATGATACGTGTGAACTGATCTATAATACTACAATTTAAATATAAAATAAAAAATTAATTATTTTTATAACCCGAAAAATATTTTGAAAAATGACAGAGGTTTACGTTGTCACTAACATGACTCGTAATTTTGAATAAGAAAGTTAATATTAATATTCAAAATGTGAAACAATTCTAATATAACAAAACAACTAATAAAAATATATATATTTTTACATTAAAATTACTAAAATGCCCTCAGATTGAGATCAAGTTCGTATAAATAGCCGACAACCATTCACTTTACTCTCTACAAAAAAAAAAAAAGTAAACTTCCAGAGTCTCAGATTCGCAATCCAATTTCACTTCCGTTTCTTCAATGGAGGAATTCAACAATCCGTTAAATTCTTGCAAATCAAACCGAAACTACATGAAATGCGGTTACCGTCGCATGATCTCCTTCACCACCAGATCGACAAACACACATTTCTGGAGAGTTTTGTGGAGAAAACTGAAACAGAAGAAGAAATTCTTTCGGTGTTCGACTCCAGTTCATCAGGTGCCGTACGATACGTACTCGTATTCGCAGAATTTTGATCAAGGTTTGTTGATTTCTGATGATCCTGACAACTTCTCTAGATCCTTCTCTGCTCGATTCGCTGTTTCGTCGAAGAATTTCGCGGAGAATCGGATTGATGATTTTGGAATGAAAATGGTGTTTCTTAGTCGGTCTTTTGATCTTCGTTGTGATGTTTGTGTATAAATAAATTTATTCTAATTTTTCTTCAAATCTACTGAATGGATTAGCATTTGAATTAATTATCAGAACATAAAAATAATTTAAACAGAAAATTATTTTCATTTTCATTTTAAATATTTATTAATATTACTCCAAAAGTGGACTGTCAAATATATAAACGAATGAATAAAGTATAACAATTGATTAATTTCTGGATTTCGATGAAAATCGGGACTTTAATATAGTATACTTTTTCTAGGTATTTGATATAATTTTAGTATCAAAGATTTAAAATCGATTAACTCACTTAATTTTGGGTCGATTAAATTTAAACAATCAATCAATATGTTAACAAGAGTATAAGATTATAAGTATGTTTGAAAGCCTAAGTCATAGAACATTTCGAGACAGAACTAAAACAATTTCAAGTTTTGTGGTGCATAATGCATTAGCAAACACTAAGAGGTTCAGTGAGTTAGGGGTGATTTCTAATTATTAACAGAAAGACAGGATGAGGCAATTGTGTGTGATTGATTAGTAGTCAGACAAAAACAAAGACAAAGGTATATGGATATATACTACTTAAGTCTCCAACAAAACAATTGAATGATAATGACTGCATGGTTCAGACTCCATTCTCCAGACCAGACCATGTAATAAAAGGTGTTCAACTACCAGCTGATTTTTCAAGAATAATGTGCATATAGAGCATCTGATTTATTGACTTAACACGCATTGCAATTTGAACTCATACAAACCCGCTAGAATCCCATCATAGCTTTATAATCAGTGAAAAGAATTCATGGTGTCAAATGTTCGCAGTCTTGTATCTGAAGAAACGGAAAGGAAAAAGTGTTTACACTAGGCAAACTCGTGATCACTGGATAACAATGAGACAACTTTACCATTGAGCTAGGACTCACACTTTTGTTGAAAAGAGAGTAAATTCGTCATAAGAAACTAGAAAACACACAAACCGTTAAGCCAAGATTCACCCTGCATGAAATGCCTTGCAAATTAACAGTCCTGAAAAATGAACAATAGTTGACAGGAGGGTGAATTCATCAAAAGAAACTCGAAAAAAAAAAACAAAAAACACGAGAATGTCTTTTTCAATTGGGCCATTGTTTGACCATTCTTCTGCAATCTGCAAATGCAACTTATTATCTCCATAGGATTCTTGAGGTCTGTAGGGTCAAGTGACAGAGTGACCATATCTTGTAACGCAAAGACCCAGCTAATCCATTAAAAATGTTCAGTTCATGTCCAACTGTTATGTCACATCTTAAGGGGTTAACCTAACAACAGTCCAGAAATGAAGCTCGGTGAGCATTTAAGTAGTAAAGCTAGAAGGGTCCTCTGCAACCAATAATGAAATCATGATAGTACGAAAAATGTAAGAAAAAAGAAAATTATTGTTCGTCGCAATGCATTTTTAAGCTTACTATAAATATGAATCTTCTTCGAAGCCAGCATCAAGTAAAGATCAGAGCTCAAACTTAAGTGAGTTAATAATGGTCATACCTGATTTTTGGAGCCCACAAATTAAAATTTATGGGATGAACATGCTTGAAAAAGTGTATCATTGTCCTAATGTCGCTATAGCCTAAAATGGTTGATGAAGTCTCCACCAGTTATATCATTACGCTAGGAATCCCTTGAAACCAACTTCATCAAATTTCTGTGTTTTCTTATGGCACCTTTTTCAAGCTTTTCTTTATACGAACTTAGATATGAATAATATTAGTTAGGGAACTAAAAAAAAAATTTGAAGTACAAGTAAATCTAATTATTTCTTAACTGCTAATCAACCCTAAGACAGTTCTAATTGATGAATCTAGTTTACTTTTTGTTTGGACCAAGTTCAAAACTAGATTGGAAAGAAATAATGAAAACAATATTTTCTTCCTGAAATCAAAGTGACTTGCTTTTTTGAGGCCACAGATCCAGAAGTTATAGCTACGAATGGATTAGTTAACCACAATAACTCTTCTTAGCAGCATGTGTTGCATCGTACATAGTGCTCCAAAATCCTTGTGTGGTCCCCCAAAACATTCAATGTGTTTCCAAGTACCATCCACTGGCTGGTCCTTACAGGGATAGGAAACTCCAAAATGTTGCCCCTTCTGATATCCAACTAACTATTCACCAATCTCCACCTACTATATTATGAAGTTATTACGCTCTCTTCCTAAAGGTATTGTACTTTGACCATCATCATAGTAAATTAATTAGGAGCCTCCATAAGCAGTATACCATACATAAATGTTATGAACAGAGATCATATTCAATAAATCATATATGTCCTGATAGTGGGGGCATATTCTGCTTTAGCACACAACATAGGGTGTAATATGAAAAGGTTAGTTGCAGAAAGAAATACCTTAAAATCAGTAGGCCAACCACCAGTGGAGAGTCTGCAGACAGCATATTACAAATTAAAGACTTGCCTGTAGTCAGTTCTAAAGTTGATCATAAGTTCGTAGCTGCAATCAGACCAGTATGTCAAAAGTTCCATACATCTATCAGCAACCTGCAATTGAACAATTAACAAAATTAATATATACCGTATAATTAAGAACACCGAGACTTAAGAGTATTGGAAAAGGTAATGGTCAACACTCTAGATGCTATAATATTCAGACTTCAGAGGGCAATAAATGATTATTGTGCCCGCAAATTATAGAAGCTCCTCCAAACCAATAGATATTCATGCCGGAAAACTTAATACACGAGCAAACAAAAGCTGATGACTTTGTGCCAAAGATAGAAATGTATGTAAAGTAAATGATGGTTAAAAACACCATTTAATCAGATTAGGCATGTTAATTACAACTTTTTATTTCTCTTACAAAAGACGAATAATTATACTTATATTTTATACAGAATGGAAGAGTTAATAAATAAAATGAAAGAATATCACTTCTTGGTAGATCTTGCTACAGCAAATGGAGTAAGCCAAGGGGATGAAATTAGTATTTCATGAGGCCAGAGCTAGATTAGAGAAAGGCCGCAGATGACAACTACTGCATATACACTGCAGTCTATGAAAATTCCGCGAATGGATTGATATGCCACCAGCCCTGCCTCCAAAACCTTAACTGCTCCGGCCCAATTATGCCCGTCTTCCTGTGTTCCAGTTTTTGTTTCCTCAGGCTCCTCAGAACCTGTTCCTTTCTCCAGACAAAGGCGTGCAAGCACAATTGTAACATCAGTTAGCAAAACTATGTAAAGAGGCCTCGATGCTATCACGCTCTCTGAGCTTACTATGTTCTTTCCAAATAGTGGATAATCAATGTAAGACAGAACTACGAGAAATGCAATTACGAGTGCACAAAACACACGAGTACTCTGAGAAGCTAAGATGCAGGAATTTATTTGTTTGGCAGTGAACAATTTAGGCCAATGTCCATTTGATTTTGTTAGCGACTCTCTAACAGTTGATGCCTTCATTACAATAGGAGTCATTCCTGGTGGCAGCATTTCCGCCCTTTCTTCCCTTACAGGAGCTTTCATGACTTCTCTAGTCGTCTCACATTTTTGCAATTCAGCCTCGTTTTGGCTCCCGATATCAAAGGCATTTCCTCTTGAAGACCCATCATCCATATCATGTTTCCGTAATGTAGAAGCTGAGGGCTCATATTCACCCTTAACACTGACTGCAACAACAAATAGGTCAATGTGATATCACAAATTATCTCTCAATGTGTTATTATACTAACAGCAGCAAATTATTAATGAGTGTTTGGGGGGAGGGGGGAGTATGTATTATTAATTCTTCACGTATAGGGCCTAATGCTATGAACAATGTGGAGGAACCCATCGTTGAAATTCACTTTTGGTAAAGTATAATGTAATGTTAACTGTAAGAACATTATGTCTGAGTGTAACTACTTATATTACCAAACAAAAGCACAAATAGTAACAATTCATGCAAACGATTATGGCATAACGAACGAACCCATTCAATAACGAGGGATTGATTACAATCTAACAAGCATATCATAAATGATCGCAAAAACAACTTTAAGATCAACGATGGAGGATTAAATTTGTTATTACCAGTTCTTTGATGAGAGATATTAGGAATAACGGCCTCGTTATAATCTTGAGAGCCAAATCGCAATGGCGGAGCAGATACAGTTCGGGAAGGAGAATCATAAGATGATAGGAGTTT
>JAYMTB010000771.1:0-12741 GCA_036897585.1 Francoa sonchifolia
TAGTGGTCACTTTGCCATTTTTAACTTTTTTTTAATACTAAATTCTTATAGGATTATAGTAGTTGAATCAAAAATATTTAATTAGACTCGAATTGCTTACTACTATTTACATACATGGATTAAGTATATATGATGTTTGTTCGAAATGATGAGATAAAGTACCCAAGAAGACAAAAGAAATGTCATATAAATGTTGTAAACTTGAAACAATGATTAAAAAAAAGAGAAAATGAAAGATAAGGCAAATGAAAATGGGGCTGCAGTGTCATGTCCTTTTCTTGACAGCTTCGCAGAACCTTTCAGCATTGGCTTCATGCCCATGCTAAAGACAATCAATATCCTCACCCTTTTTTTATTACTTCATTCACTCTACTCTTACTTCTACAAAACAAATTCAAAAGGTGTAAAATCTCATTCCTCATGTTAACTGGTCTATTACTCAAATTCTGAAGATTAAAATTTAGTTTTGTGGAACAATGAATCCAACTTTCATCATTGCAAATACTATATTTCTACGTACTACATTTGAGAGCCACTTTTAGAATTTTACGGTTGCACGACTGTTTTTGAATTTATAGCTTTTATGAATAAGTTACTATTTGATACGATATGATGTGGTCATTAAAATGAAATATAAAAGATTTTAAGAAGAAGACAGAGGTACTAAACTCGTGAATGTTTCTTCAATCAAATAATTCATATGACAATTCTAAAGACAATTTGATGTTTATTAGGTCATGAAACATGTTCATTTTGGTCTGGTGGTCCAGCTCACTTATTAATTTTTGTTCTGAAAAGTCCACATATTATGCTACTCTGCAATTTCAGCTCTCTTGAATGATCTACATTTATATTCAGTACAATTGCAATACATAAATTATTAGAGTAACAACTTCTCGCATGATCTCGGCTATTAACTTATAAAAAAAGTAAAATAACATTATACTTGTTCATAAACTTAAATTTATTAATACTGCTGCAATATCATACTCTAACAATTCCTCTTAAGTATGGGCTGACCCAACTTACCTTACACTTAATGGGGTTTCAAACTCGAATTCAAAATCTCTGACTTTGATACCATATCAAATAACCAATTGCTCTAAAAACTCAAACTTGTATTCTCTCAATCGAAAGTTTAAATAATATTAAAGTATGAAGTTCTGTGTTCGAATCTCCGCTTCTACAAGACCTTTGAGTATATATTGAGTGCACCTCACTCTACAAGCTTGAGTATTTCGAACGAGTGGTCGCTCGTCGGAAGTTAAATTACAAATATCATTGCAATTTTCATCTTCCAAACAGCAAGGATAAATGAATGTTTGTTTTTTCATCCTTTATTTCCTCCATAAACACAAGCAATGGTCACTATTCATTCTTAATCAGCAGAGAATTCGAGGGGCCACTGATGTTCATATTTTGGCTTAAACAGTCACGGGAAGAATTCCATTCCTCTAATTTCTGCTTCACTTCTTCCTCACACTCTCTGCATTTCCCATTCCACAATGTCTAACCTGTCCATGGCTCCCAGTTGTTCTACTTCCTCAGCTCAATCCCATGAACGACCAGACCTTGACTCAATACGGGCAATTGTCGTTTCAATCAACCAATACATTTACCATTTCCTACAGAATGCTGAATTCCGGAATTCAGTTAAACTGAGATGTGTTTCCAGGCTAAAGATTCAAAAACAGGAATTCTTTGAATTTTCGGAGCATTCTGTTCAGTCAAATCTTTACTGGGGTATAGATAGTGTCGAAGCCACAATTCAAGCAGAAATTCCGGAAGAGAAACTTTCTCGTATAAAGAATGCAGAGCAAATGCTTCAGGTGCCGGCATTGCTTGATGAGCATGGAGTTACTGCGGGAATTGCAAACCGGTATTTGGTTTGTTGCTCGTATTTTTACCTTTCTGTTGTTAGGAAACTTCAAAGGGATGAGTTGCAGGTTGCACTGCATTTTCTTCAAGCATTGTTGGTTTCTCCGGGACACGTTCGGACAGAATTTGCACCAGAACTTTGTCAAAGTCTGTTTTCTTCTTTCCGTGTGTCTTCAAGGATAGAATCAGATGGAAGGAGAGGGTTGAGGTCAATGTCTGTTAAGGAATATAGAGATGATGAGGTAGGAGATGCAATGATGCAGATGGCTAGGAGATATAAAGACTGGTTAAATTATTATCAGGTCATGTTGTATGGAGAGAGACCTCGGTGGCATCTGGCGTCCTCCGATGGTAAAACACGATATTCGAGGTAAGTTATTCCCTGCATCATATGATCGTAAATTTCAAGTCAGTGGCTAGAAATTAAACATCTTCGGGGAAATGTAGAAAGAATCATACTAAAACTTTAGACATAAGCTCAGAACAAACCTCCCATAGAAAGTTTCCAACCCATGAAGATCCTCCCGATCTGCTTCCACACCCCTAGCAGACAACAAAACCCGAAACAAAAATACAAGTATAATGTGAGGACCCGTGAAGGAAAATTTCTTCTTGTGTTCTGTTACAATACTTTAAACAGAACCTAGAAAGCATCGATACAAACCAAAATCATCTACCTTCGTTCATATATATAGGACTGAACTTGCTGCGTGTAAAATTTACATTTACTAAATATATCATATGCTTCTCATAATCAATATTTTGGCGGAAACTGTGCTTTAATATTAAACTGATGTCTAACATGAGACATCACAACTCACCATGAGGTTCTAAAAGCTAGCCTAATTACTAGAATTCCAGCCTACTGATTTAAGCTAATTTAATGAGCCTAATAAATATATCACGCTCTAACACTCCCCTCACGTGTCGGAGAACTTCATTTTAACGAGCTCTACATGTGATCACTAGCCGCAAGCCCACCCTACCCCACGTTCGAACACGAGAGCTCTGGGTAAACTGACTCTGATACCATATTGAACTACCGATTGACCCAAAAACTTAAGCCCAATATATATTTCATGCTATAACAGGAGGATTTATATAGCACAGAAAACATTTGTCATGCTTGAACACAATTTAGGAGTAAGTACAACTAAATTGGAACAATAAATAATTCATTACTCAAGTTAAACGTATTATGAGTCTATAGGATGAGTCATGCATAAACTCAAGAATCAGTAAGTTAAATAAATGTTATTATAATGAAAATTAGACAAACTTGATACAAGTCGGCTATTCCTAGCCGTGTTGGACTACCGATTGACCTAAAAACTTAAGTTGATAGGTAATGGGCTCAATATGTATATAAACAGTCCCTCTTATGCGAAACCCGAAAAATTTTCTTCGGCTTGAAACGTGGACTGATATCAAGCCTTATTTTGAGGCTAGTCACACTAAACAGAATGCGTGGCAAATCGGGGAGAAAATGCGCAGCGGAGATTCGAACTCAAGACCTCATGCTCTGATACCATGTTGAACTACTAGTTGACCCAAAAACTTAAACTGATAGGCAATGGGCTCAATAAATATATCAACAAGTCGTTATGAAATTTTTGCTATGGCCAAAAATATATGAGCGCTATGTAGAATATAATACAATGATTTTCACAAATTTTTCTACTAGAAATAATAGATAACTCACTTCAAATTTATATGAACCATGGAACATGTGCAAACAAGTTCAAGTGTTTTCTTACTAGGATATCGAATAAGGACATTCATAACTTCATTTATATTAGTTTGGCCTGCTTATTCAAATTATGTGCAGAAGTCACCTATAAAAATATATGTAGTCTGAAGGAGATATGTTGTTGAAATTGAATTCCTTCGGTTTCTTCTTTTGCCTGGTTAACGAAAGTCCACCACATATATGATCAGAATTCTCACAATTTTAAATGAAAATCTAATAAATATTTGTCACTTGTGAACAGGGATGGGATATTCATCAGTAATGAACCTTCAAACTCGATTGAGCATAAACAAGGGTACTGGACTAATCATAAAGTAAGCCTAGACGAATTTTATTTCAGCAATATAGTGTAAAATTTCAATATTCATCACTTGGGTATTTGAAAATGAATAACCTAGTGTGTTTTTCTCAATGCCCATGTATAAATTTAAGAGCAATAGCACAAATATCACGCTCAAATCACTGATAAAATACCTAGCATGCATTTGCATATTTACTATAATGTTGTTTGATAAGAAAAACAATGCAGTTTGAGAAGGTTCATCCACTTAATCCAGAGGATAGTATAACTAGCAAGATGGCAGACAAAGCTAAGGCATCAATGACAATTTCAAAATTTCAGAAAAACAGCAAAGCTCTTAGAAACTTGGATCATGTTCCAAATATTCAAGTTAACAATGGGAAATATATAAGAAGTTCAAGCCTTAACATCCTCCGGGATATGCTGAAGGAGTTGCAGTTAGATACACCAACTTTTGTAGCTTCACAATATGAGGATTCGGCAGGATATTTCTCAGGGGTATTGTTCAACTATATCCATATTCATTATATTTATCTTAAAAAATAGTCAAGCTGCATGTCCTTTTCTTATGAGTGCATATTTTAACAAATTTGTCCCATATTTGGACAATCAAGTATGAATCTAATAGAACTACAATTGCACAAGTGTTAACAATTGTATCATTGATCAGGAAAAAATAGATGACACTGGATGCTCTGCAACAATTTATGCAGGTGACCCACATCCAAAGAAGCTTGATCAATTGCGCTCACTATCATGGTAATAAGGTTTTATTTTTTGTACCCAAACCTATAGTTGACAGCTTTGACAAAGGTAACTTATTTGCACTTACCTTTTCAGGAGGGTTAAGACATCTTGCTCCATTCCAGACACAGAGTGTCCAGAAACATCATTCCAACGAGCTCTGCAGCATCCAACACACATAGAAACTGATGGAGCAAATATCAGTAATTTAAATTTATCCCTCTTGAAAATCAGAGACAAAGATAATAAAAAATTACATACCAATTGGAATTGTCCTGTAGAAGATGGGAAAAGTTGGGGAACATTAGATCCACAAGAATTTCAGCTCTTTGATCATATAACATCTACATCCATGCAAAACCGCAGGTTAATCCGGACAGAGAGCCAAAGAACCACTACAAAGAAAAATCGGAACTCACAAGGCAGAAAAAAAAACACTGCCTCACACCTTAGAAAAGATTACAAGAGTGAGGTACCTGAAATATGTGAAAAGGCAATTTCAAAACTATGTTTCCCAGATGAATTTGGAAAATTTGGCAAAGATTATGCAGTAGAAGTTACAACCATGTATAAAATGTTGAACAACAAACAAGGATTTATAAATGCTCTGGCAAATGATGTAGTTCTGGATCAACTGCTAACAGCCATTTCAACTTCCAATGAAGAAGAAGTGATAAGAGCATCAGTGTTCGTACTAACAACCATTGTTTCAGCTAATAAATCAGCTTTAGAAGACATCAAAAAGAAGGGTTTACAATTGTGTGATTTGGCAAGTGCTTTGAAAAGAAATGTGCATGAGGCAGCTATTCTGATCTACTTAATAAATCCATCGCCTACTGAAATAAAAACTTTAGAGCTACTACCGATACTGGTAGAGGTTGTCTGCACATCAAACAGTTCCAAGGTTCCAGCATCACTTCAGCTGACACCTCCCACAGCATCAATAATGATGATTGAAGTACTAGTAACAGCATTTGACTATGCTACAAATAACTCGCATTTGGCGGCAATAAATTCCCCTCGTGTTCTTTGTGCACTTCTAGATGTCGCAAGAAACAATAATCTAGAAGAAATTATCTCCTTGGCAACTATTCTTGTGAAATGCATGCAATTTGACGGGCAATGCAGAAAATATATTGCAGAATTTACACCTGTAGCACCATTTATTCATCTCCTACAAAGTAACAAGAAGCGAACCAAGTTCATAGCACTTGAATTTTTTCATGAAATCCTTCGCATGCCACGGTATGAGAAAATGCTTTATAATGGTAATTATAAATGATCTATAATATTTGGATGTACTTTTGTGAGAGTATGCAGTTATTATATTTATTTTTCATAAAACTAGAAGTCACTTTTATGGTTTTGATCATGCTGCAATGCAGAAGTGAGATCCTTAAATTGCACTTGTACTTGATAATAAACTTCATACAGTGGCTTTATGTAGAATTACACCAAAACTTAACCTCTTCAACTGAGGCCGCCAAAAATTTTATCCTTGTAGAGAATGAAGATAGTTACATTCATGTGATAGAGAAAGGTCACTAATATCATGCCTCCCATCCTTGTGTAAGGATGTTACAGTACAATCAATCCCAGGCCTATCCTATGAGGATTTTCTATGATTTATTCTTCGGTTTTGTCAGGTCGTCAGCAATTAGCCTATTGCAGCAGATACAAAATGAAGGAAGCAGCATCAATATTATGGATGTGTTAGCAATCTGTGTCCAACAAATGCAAACTGATTACCAACTTTTGGCAGCAAATTTATTGCTGCAATTAGACACACTGGTAAGTACTCTTTACTGGATCACAACGATTCATAACTGTCATTTTCCAATCTTATATAGGAGAATTAATTTGATCAAGCACAGACACAGAATGTATGTGAAAAAAAAAAATCCTTAAAACTAAAATTCTCAATCTTTTATAATATATAGGACGAGTCTAAAACAGGTTTGATATCTCAAAAACTAGTATTATTTTATCGCCGGGGAAAGGTTATTAATAATATTCAATTAGAGCACAAGTCTGCTAGATTGATCTGAATCATGTTTCATAATATTGTTTGTTTCGCTTACTGTAATGCTATTAGATATTATATCTATAATTTTTTTCAAAAATTAGTTTCTGGAAGGTAAGATTGTTCAGGTAAGGAGAGCAAGTAGACTCCGTCACCGAGGGGAATGAACTCCAAGATAACTGAACATTTTCTAGACTACATTCTCTCTGTGACGTTCACGGACCACAATACTAAAATTAATTGATAGAGTCCAACTTAGGATGGGGAATTCAAGGTGACCAAAAAATTCCCTCCAGGAAGAAAAATATCATGCAGACACCATTGATTTGTTAATTGTCATTTGTTAACGACAACATGGATAAAATTTTGCATAGTGTAAACTATAAATCTAGATTTTATCATTGTACATCACATAATTGACATAATAAAATAAAAAATATCTGCAGGATAACTCATCCAGTAAAAGTGTATTCAGAGAACAGGCTGTGCAGATCCTCCTCAATTCAATGGCATCTGAAGAAAACCCTACCACACAGCTATTGTCTTCGTTTATTCTATCAAATCTTGGTGGAACTTATTCTTGGACAGGGGAACCATATACAGTTGCATGCTTGGTTAAAAAGGCAGGTTTGACCTCCTTGTATCACCGAAATATGATAAGAAGCATTGACTGGTTGGACCCAAGCATACAGGTCAGTAGTAAGAAAAATAACCATTAAATTTGATTTAGTGCCAAGGCGGCAACTAGGCAAATGAAGAAAACTACATGAACTTGCAGGACATAGAAGCAGACTTATGGTGCAGTAAAGTCGCAAGAAACATAATTAATATTGGGGATCCTGTCTTCCATGCATTGAAAAAGGGACTAACAAGCAAGATAAAGAGGGTTTCTCGTGATTGTCTCATAGCTATTGCATTGCTAGGATGTGAAATTGCAAAGACTCCAAATAGCCTAAGATATTCTGCATGTGAGATCTTACTAGGTGAAATTGAGCAATTTTTACATCCTGGATTGGAGCTTGAAGAAAGACTTCTAGCATGTTTCTGCATCTATAACTATGCTTCTGGTAAAGGTAAGTGCACTAACTCTAGAATATTTTGAAGATTACTGCCCTACTATAATACAAAAGACAATACAAAAATAGCAAAGATAAAATTAACAACATGGGAAATTACCCCATGTTGCAGATATTCAATTATAAGCACTAGCAAATTCATTTGGTTGGTTTATTAGAATATGTTATGAAAAACAAAATTACTACAAAGTTTAAAAGGAAACAAGTAAAAAGTGATGAAACTATGAAAGATATCATACAATTTTCCTCATCAGTATTGGTTGCATATATTTTAAAGTCAAATTATAACTTTGTACCTCAAAGGTTATTACAATAAAACTTGGCTGTCTTCACTTTCTGGAAGTCCAAAAGTCGCTAAAAAGGGAAAAATATGTCAGAGCATTATCTCAGTAATGAAGAGTATATAACTTCAACAGGTTCTGCATGAAGCAATTTTAACACACAGGCCCCTAACTGATTGGCTAGGTAGAACAAGTGAGAAGGTCAATCATAAGCTGTGATATAGTTTTGCCAATTATACATACAGAGCTCGTGTCCCATTTACTCTTAATGTTAGAAATGAAGGAAAAAATATACGCCATTCTTAAATCATAAGTAACATATGATAGTGAACTAAGCAACCATATCTTATGTTGTTTCATCTTGTAGGGATGCAGAAACTAATTCATTTTTCAGAAGGTGTGCGGGAATCTCTGAGACGCTTTTCAAACATAACCTGGATGGCAGAGGAATTACATAGAGTAGCACAGTTTTTCCTCCCGAATAAATCAGTTAGTATTCTACCAACCTTCAATTTGTGGCAATCACAAGATTGTTTCCTAATTTAAGTTTCCATCAAAACCTCTAACAGGAATCAAACAATGACCTCTTATTTCATGATCATACTTTATTATGTCTTATTCACCTTACCCTATTTTCTTTTAAAGTTTTTTACCTTTCAAATTTCCTCCATGCCTTTTCATAACATTCAAGGAAAAATATGCTTGGACAAATCTATATTGCATTTCATAGCAAGGAAAAACATTTGACATGAATCATACAAAATGCAAGAATATGAGGGGCATACACATCTTATGGAATGATTAAAATGGCGAACAATATTTCTTCCGAGGTAATATATATGACATGCACATGCTAAGCATTAGATGCTAATCATCCAAAAGATAAGTAATACAACTAAGCTATTGTCTCTTAATGCCAATTAACAGATGATGAAAATAAATATGTAATATCAAATTACAGATCTTATAATAAGAAAAATTTTGCAGAAAAAAAATTACATTTTAAGGGTATAGCATAAAGCTAGCCCAAAAGATAAGATCGTAATATTGGACTACATGTAAAATGAAAAATGTAATGTATTTCTTAGTTATTAGTAATTGAAAAATGGACTGTTAATTAGATATTTTAATTTTTTGTATTTCTCAAACCATTGCATTGATATGAGCAGCGTATTTCTTGTGTTCACTCACAAATTATTGAGGCGGGTCACAATCGCAGTGGAGCTGTGACTGCCCTCATCTATTACAAGGGACTGCTTTATAGCGGATACTCAGATGGCTCAATCAAGGTATGGTCTAATTATGCTTTAAACTTGAAAAAGTTTCTCTTCAAAATAAAATTGAAGATAAAATTCTAACTTGAGAAGGGATTTGGTCATGCAATCCTCACCTGCAAGGTGTCTCACACCTGAAATAACACCTTATTATGATGCATTAATTAGGTGTGGGACATCAAAAGGCAAGCATCCACGCTTATATGGGACATAAAGGGGCACAAAAAGGCAGTGACATGTTTTACGCTCTCCGAACCAGGAGAGAGCCTTTTAAGTGGTTCTGATGATAAAACCATCAGGGTATGTACTAAATTTACTTTAGCAAAAGCCAATTTCTTCGCTTAGTTTGGATTCCTAGCGTTATACCCAAAATTTTACCTTTCAATATAACCTTCCTTCCACAGGTTTGGCAAATTATTGAAGGGAAAATGGAGTGCATTGAAGTAATTGAGATCAAGGATGCAATTGACGAATTAGATACATGTGGTCAAATGGTTTTTGTAATAACACAACGTCATGGCATGAAGGTGATAACTAAAAAACTTATTATTGCAGAACTGCTATTAATAATAGCGATAAAGATGAAACTTCTTTTGAGCTGCAACTTGCAACTTCAGTACCCTTCAAATTACATGCTTGTGCATGAACTACCCTAAAATGATGTGCGATGAAACAATACATGGCACACCAAAGTTTTATTTTCCTTGGAAAAATATATGATATGACCATTCAACTAAAAGGTTATTCTTTCCCAGGTGTTTGATGCATCTAGAACACTCAAAGATATCGGCAAACATAAAAATGTGAAATGCATGAGTGTGGCTCAGGGAAAAGTTTATATAGGCCGGATGGATTCAAGCATACAGGTATGTTTTGTTTAAATAAATTCTTGCAGCAATAAAACAAAAGGTGATGTATTATATGTGTTTAGGAGTTAGCCATAACAAAAAATCGCGAACAAGAGATCAAGGCACCGACAAAGAGTTGGAGGATGCAAAGCAGACCCATTAACTCCATTGTGGTGTATAAAGATTGGCTTTATTGTGCAAGTTCAGTTGTGGAGGGTTCAAATATTAAGGTAAGAACTATGATTAAATTATTTCTAATGTAGAAGAACTTCTCAATGACTAAATGAAAAAACAGGATTGGAGAAGACACATTGAGCCCCAAATGTCAGTAGTGGCAGAAAAAGGAACCAATGTTCAGGCAATAGGAGTGGTGGAAGATTTCATATACTTGAAATGCAGTTCATCCCCGAGCATCCTTCAGGTAATTTGTGCTTTCTTTAAAAAAAACTAAATTTTTTGTAATATCCAATGTGCACAAATATATGAAAATGTATATCCAAAGGATAATCATCAATACAATTTCAACAGTCAGTATAATATTTCATTTATCTGGAATTCATCATTGTGACCTGGAAGGTGGCCAATTCATAAACTGTAAAAATAATTTGTGCAATCAGATTTGGTTGAGAGGGACACCACAGAAAGTAGGAAGGTTATCAGCAGGCAGCAAAATAACAAGCCTCCTCACAGCTAATGACATTGTCCTATGTGGTACAGAGACAGGGTTAATCAAGGTATAAATTCAATCAACTCATTCAACTCCAAGGTTTTTCTTCCCATTTTTTTAATTGTTCTATATAGTTAAAACTCTAATCTCCCGAACCTATTATAACAGGGCTGGATACCCCTCTAATAAAAATCTGAAGTGACAACAAGTGACATTTCATGTCAATCACCACTTACACGAATAAAACAACAAAGAAGGTTTGGTATTGGTGTGTTTGATATAGGCGAGTATGTAAGGTTAGTATACAACATACATCTTATAGAGAAAGACAACTACCATATCTTTCAAAACTGTAACATCTACAGAATAATATCATTGGGCATATCGGAGTTGTAAAGTATATTATAGTTTCTTGTTTTTTCAATCAAATTTGTATATGAGACTTGAATATTTATAAATGCAATCTACCATTCATTTTCCCATTTCAAACCCTAATTATAGCAAAGAAATTTTGGTTTGAACTTCATTTAATTCATCATGTAAATCAGATTCAAATTGAAGCAAAATCAACAAAAATTCAAACATCAGGAGCACAACAATCACCGCAACAAGTTCATATCGTGAAATGGTAATAGTTGTTTCTTGATTGCTATTGACGAACAGATATAATCAAGTAGACAAATTAAAACAATGAAGGAGGAAATCAGGAAATGTGACCTTAAGGATTAGAAAAGGAATTGATTAGGCCGCCAAATGATAGCAACGGGAGCAAGATATTGTGAGCTTCAACCATGGCTGAACCACGCGCATGCAGGGAAGGATTGGCAAAACTAAAATCAAATGAATTTTTAATTTTTAATTTTTGATATTTGATATTCTATTACTTTTCAAAATTAAAAATGTTCTTATTTAGAAAGAAGGCTTTTACTGAAAATATCGCGGGCATTTATTAGTGAAAAACCTCACATATAGTGGTGAACAAGTCCTCATTAGTGGTTTTATTCACCATTAAGTGTGAACATATTCACCACTAGTTGTGGGTTTAATCGGCCCCACCTGGTGGAAGAAAGAATCTCCTGTTGTTCGGCCAATGCAACACGCAACCTGCACCGAACACGTATGAGGCGAGCACTGTGGGTTACCAACTTCCTATAACCAGCATTTTCGACGGAGAGAAAAGGAAAATGGTGGACTCGAAGATCACTGTGGATTCCGTACGAGAATGGATTGTGGAACACAAGCTACGTACCGTTGGTAATCTCGTTTCATTTCTTTTAATCGCATCCAGATTCCTGGAAATTGTTTTCTTCAATGTTGGTTTGTTTAATCTGGTTTTGTCGTGTAGGATGTCTGTGGCTTAGCGGTATAGCTGGTTCAATCGCGTACAATTGGTCTCAACCTAATATGAAAACCAGCGTTAAGATCATTCACGCCAGGTGATGTGTTTGTCTTCATTTTCTTCTTCGTTTATTCTGGGTTCTGTTTTATGAATTAGGGTTTTGGAGTTTTGAAGCATCGAATCATAAGTCGGTTGAACAATTGTTTACCATTTTGGTGTTGTGAGCCTTGGCAACCAAAGGAAGCTATAATTTTTTCTTATACATGTATAAGGTTGATTGAATCTTGGTGTATTATTGTGGAAGTCGTAATAGATTAACTTAACTTTTAATGGTATAATTTGAGATGCAAAGGCCTTCAATTAAGCAATAATGAAATTAAATTTGTGGGACGCAACGCAACAATACTAGGAAAATTAGTACCTTGGATGATTTCATAGCAGAATTGAATGCTTGATAATGCCTAGGGAATGTACTTTGAATCAATCATCATAAGGGGAAATTATAGGGGATATTGTTGTTAGAACTTATATAAAATGTCTATGCTGCTTTACAGGTTGGC
>JAYMTB010000772.1:0-12739 GCA_036897585.1 Francoa sonchifolia
GGTAATGAGAACCTAAATTTCATTTATTCTGTTATTCATGATTTGGAGTTCTGGAACTGTGAATTTTATGTATATTTGTGCAAAAATGGTTACTTCAGAAATATTTATTTTTGGTGAGAGATTGATTACTCATATATGATTTTGTATGAGTAGATTTGGTTCACTAATTTATTAGATCATAATCTTCAAAGTAAGCGTTAGTGGTTGAACTTTTTGAAATGGACCTTGTAATAATGGATTGGTTAACTAAATTGGGATTTGATCTTCTCTCCCAAAAGTGTTGTTTTCTTTTCAGGCAATATGCCTCTGATGTTCATATTACTAGGACTCTGTACTTAAGTTAACTCTCATGTTCTGGTGGGATATTCAGCCAAGTTTACTTGATGTCCTTTTAGTAATGTATTATTGTTTTGTTCTGATCATTTGCTGAGCAAACAATGCACTTTGGTGCTTGCAACAGCAATGCTTGCCCCTTTCTGCTACAATGAAGGTAGGAGATTTCTTTGTCTCCATGGATCCTTAAAAGGATTTGTACAGCCTAAAGGATTTGTGCAGTACTTGGTACTGTAGATTTCTGACATGCCTCACAGCCAAAAGCATCATTCGAGGGCAATGGACGTCTAACCATTTTACGCAGCTATTACCTGAACTGTGTCATTCATACGCGATGCAGGACTTTATATTCAGATGTCCAACTTGTCTCTGTTGGCTGTATCCCTTAAGCATCATCCTCTGTACACTTGATCATTCTACTGTTTTCCTATCATTCTTGTTATGCAAGTGAGCAACCTTTCTTCAGAACCAAAATGCCATTTAACGATTTCTTGAAGAGTGAAATTTCCCTAATAATTTTGGAAACCCTTTACAAATATGTTGCTTAGCTGCTGCATAATTATGTTGTCATGTTATGTTTGATAAGTGTTACATTCTCAATGTTGGCCCTAACATTTTTAAATTTTTTTAAACACGTGTAAGAAATTAGCCTTCTGCCCCCATGCTGATAATTCATGCATTTACAAAAATTCTACGTTGCTCAGCTACTTCTTCATGAATTACACTATCTATGACTTTGTGCTAGTATCACAGACTTGCATGGGGTCTTGGTGAAGTAGCTGCTCAATTGTCAACTTCAGAATCACTTGCCGAAGTGTCACTTTCTTTTTATGGTTGCTTTGTTTGTTATACTGTTAACTTAAGATTCACTTACATGTTAACTTTAAAAGGTATCAGGTCATTTAGATTATGACTTAGCAAAATTTCAGGTAGCGCAATGTGCGGACGAAGTAGATTTTTATAGGCTTTGTTGATTTTTCTATACAAGGTTTTGTGTAACTTGAGCTCATCTTGACTGTAAATTTTAGGAAGTTCAAATATTTTCAGACGTTCTATACTTTACTGAAAGTGGTTCTTTAGTGAAAGGGAGGGAGGCATATTATGCTTAGGTTGTTTCTACACTTTATATCAAATTGATTGTATAACTTTAGGCGGTTGTTGTATGAGACTTCTTCCAAAATGCCAAAAAAATGGAATGATGTCCTACAAGGTTTATTTAGGTGCTTTTTTGAACCTATTTTAAGGATGCCAAAAAAAGAACCAATATTATAATGGGAGAGTTATTCAGTTGGTTTCTGTTGGATTATCGCGATCGGAAATTGAGACCTCTTTTTTAGAGTATAGATGCTTGATTATAGGATACAGTGACTTCTTTCCAGCGATCTTTGTGTCTGTGAATTAAGGGTTTGCATTCAATGCTCTCATATTGTGCAATAGTTTCAACTTTGGGAGTTTCTACCCATGCACACACTTTATTAAAAGCCGATTGCTCTTTGCAGTAGTATCCTCTATGGATTGATATGCTCTCGTATATGTTTCAAGCTAATAACAATAAAGTAAATCATTCATAGTCATATTCTTCTTTCCTAGCTTCGTAGCTTCCTAGCAAACTGTTAGACGAGTGCTTGTGCATGATATAGTCTTATTTGCTTTTTTGTTTTTCTCTTTCCCTTTTGTAGAAAGTTTCTACTAAAAAACCGAAGAAGAAAACTGGCCTTGCAACTAGGAAACGAAAGGTGACAAGCCAAAGCTCCAAGTCCTCCGCGGAACAACAACCTGTTGGGGAAAAGCAATGCGAGCTTCAGCAAGAAAAGCCTAAGATCCTGAACAAGTGTTCAAAAAGGGCTGCTATAAACGATGATGATTATTTTGATATACTATGTGATTATTATGTGCTATGAACCTTGTTTGTGTTTGTATGAATTTCACTATCAAACCATAGACTTGTAGAAATAAACTTTGTTCTGCAGATTCTTGTATGAAGAATACTTAAGTCGATAGTTTAATTATGACCCTTATTCGGATTTACAGCAGGTGGTTCTCACAATTCCATTGCTTCACTTTTTTGACAATCATGCAAGGAGATGAACTAGTTCAATCATGTTAAACCATCAGGTGTACTACAAAGATTTTATTACTTCTATTTCACCTGCAGTAAGGGGTGTAACTTTGACTTAGTATATGCATTTTATACGGGTGAAGAATACTTATAACGTGTGTTAATTAGCATATTGTAATGAGAAAAACATAATAATATGAAATTCTAGTATCTATGTTTTAAATCCTACGACTTGTTTAAATGTAAGGTTTGAGAAATTTCCGATAATATAATGGTGGGGTACTGAATTTTGATATACAATATGAAATTAGTGAATTTCAATTTAGCTAAATTTCAATTTGTTGTTTTTCAACCTTCGTTGTTGTAATTATTACATTTTAGGAAGAATTTGTTATGACCTTGTTGCTCTACTTTTATGATAATAAATGTGTCACTATCTTTTGGTCGAAACTGTATCACTGAATCTCAGTATGATAGTTGATCACAAGACATATAAATATTTGAATTCAGATTCATCTAAGAACTGAATTGGCGGTAAAACAAAATTTGAAGAAAAAAAAAAATCCTTTTAATCTTGGTGTTTTGGAAATTAGTTTTAGAAAGTAAGGTATTTTGGAATTTTTTTTTCTACCGAATTCTAACAGTTCTTTCTCAAAATTTAACGGCAGTAGCCATCGCCACACCCACCTCGGCCAATCCTCCGCCTCCCCATTTCCGTCTTTCTCAATCATTGCTCTTTTCTAACGGTTACGCTGTCCATGGCGATTCCTCTTCAAGACCAGAGTCAATCTAACCCCAACAAACTCGACTTTGAACAACCCTCCAATGGCGATTTCACTCAAGACCAAGACGATGAAGACGATGATGAAGAAGAAGAGACCCAATCGCAAAAGATCCGGGCTCACAGAAGCAAGCTAGACAGCCTGTTCCGCCGAATGTCAACTGAGAAAGTCTCTCTCAGGGTACATGATGTTTTGATTAAGGGCAACACCAAGACCAAGGACTCCATCATTGAAGCCGAGGTGGAGGCTCTCAAAAATGCCACTAGCATCCAAGACCTGCTCCAGGCTGCGGCTACTACCAATGGACGGCTTCAGAGGCTTGGTATTTTCGATTCCGTTAATATTACTCTTGATTCCGGACCGGTAGAGTTGCCTGGCACTGCCAATGTGATTGTTGAGGTCGTTGAAGCCAACCATCCTCTCACTGGTGAAGTCGGCGTCTATACCAAGACAGGGGTACTCTCTCTCTCTCTCTGAATGAAATAAATGTGTATATGAACATATGATTCAAATTCAGATATGACCATTTTCTTGCTTAGATATTGTAAATTTTGGGCTGTGTAGCTCCATATGATATTGCAATATGTGCAAGCTAGAAAAAACAAGAAACTAATGTATGAATAGATTGAATTGTGGTCAGAATGTGCTCTCTTAAGTCCAATATACAATCCTGGATCTTATTCAGAAGAAAGATCAATTACAGAAAATGCTACATATTGCCAGCTTGCAGATGTTAATGAGAAACCATGATGTGATGCATACGTGGATCAAAGTAGTTTGGCAGGTGTATTAGACAAAGGTAGTCTAGTGCTGTGGTGTGGGATTGGTTGTTGTTTAGCTCCATTGTCCTGACTGGTATGTGGTTGTGGTTGTGAAACACAAGTTGCTTATTGAATAATGTCTTAAACAAAACTTGTCACCACAATTGTATGATTATGATGATTATGGGCGAGACAGTTATAAGTTAAGTCGCATTTTCATTAATATGAAATATCACTAATACGTGAGATTGAGTGAATGTTGCACACATGTTTTTCTTTGAAAATGGTCGAGTTTTCCTTATTTTCTTTTGGTAAATTTTTAATAAACAGAGTCATTGAACTTCATTGTGCTATCCTTCAATCTGATCTATGTCTATGCATGTATGAGAGGATGTAAACATGATAAGCATGAGGGTTCTTTAATGTTTGCACCTATTAAAAATGCAGTACTTGCTATATGTGTTTGTCATTTTGGGTGTGAGATTATGAATATAAATCTATACAAGTTCACAAATTCGTTTTGGGAGAAAGTATACTGTCCGCTATGTTGTGTTTCCATTGCAGATGTGTGATATAATATTGGCTGTAAGTATTAATCTATGCTTCTGTTTCTTATCTACTACTACAGATGTTCAATTGCCTGGCTTCAGTAAAAGTCTTGACCTTTATCATTGGAGAGGGTAGTATGTGCATATTCAAATACAGATCTATATTCTGCAGTTATATGCTATTTTTATATTGTAGACTGATATATCAGAAGTATATGGTACTGGTAAACTATTTTTTATTGTGTTTATGGATTAATATAGTAAGCTGTTCAGTATTCAGTGTCAAGTGTTTTTGAAATCACACAAAACTTTGTAGGCCAGATCTTCGACTGTGGAAGGATCACTCAAGTATAAGAATATCTTTGGATATGGGGATTTATGGGATGGTTCTGTGGCATATGGTTGGGATCAAGCAGAGATATGTGCAGGTGTCTCGTTGCCTAGATTGAAAGGATTGTTAACTCCTGTGATGGCACAACTATCTCTGCTATCCAAAGATTGGCTAACATTTTCTTCTTACAAAGAGAGGTCATTAGGCCTCACTCTTGGTTTAATTTCAACCAAGTATCATGACCTCGCTTACAATCTAGCATGGCGTACATTAATGGACCCATCACGAATAGCATCCAAGACAGTAAGGAGGCAACTTGGGCATGGTTTGCTATCATCTTTGAAGTACACATTCAAAATTGACAGGAGAAATTCAATTATCCGGCCAACTCGAGGATATGCATTTGTGTCTACTACTCAAATTGGTGGTCTTGCACCTGATCCTCGGACGTTACGATTTATACGCCAGGTTTAGTTCTTTCTTTATGTTTGTTCTTTCAGTAATCCATTTTTTTATCCCAAGGTTGTCTGTGAAGGAAGTCGTGTCCCACTTTCATAGTTTCTAATTGTTTAATAAATTTATGCGTAGTGATGCAACATTTGTACTGGAATTTTGCGTCCAGAAGCCTTGTGTTTAAATGTTCTTATGACAAATTTTCATGTCTATCACTCACTTTGTTTAATAGATTAAAGAATACCACAACCATTCTCATTCTGAATTCTACAACATAGAGCCCAATTAATGTGGTCTTTTTTCTTTTTTTTTTCTAAAAAGAAAAGTAGATAACATGTGGATAGAAAAACTACCCCAAAGAGAAAAGATGTGGGGAAAATCCCAAATCTTACGCAAAAAGCCGAACGCTTACAAAAGCTATTGTATTTAGATTACAAAATAATCTAAATATAAAATGTTGGATCACCAAATCCATCTAAATATAATATGATTTAGTTATAGGTTTAGGTTGTAGGTATGAGTCCTTCATATGGACATAAAGTCACATGATTCATCTAATGACATGGGTAATCGGCTGACTTCTGGTGGCATGACTCCTCTTTAAGATTATGGAGGCCTATTCTTCTTTTTAAACAAGAGCGTGCGTAAAGAAAAAATGCAGAACCAGAAAGCTAGTATATTTTCTTGAATAATGGTTTTTAATTTGTAATGTTTATGTGTTTGTATGCCATGAGAAAGGATTTTCATACTCTCTTAAGCTCCTTTTTAGAGAGGCAAGTATTACTGTGCTGTGAAGAATTTACAAATTTAAAGTCCTCCCTTTTTGCTGATTCCCATTACGCAGAGAACCTTTTTTTGGGTTATGCATGTTTCTCAATTTTATTGTTTTGGGCTTTTATTATTTTTTTAAAAATTTATCCTTCAAGATATGCAATTGTATTCTACAACCTCATTGAAAGGTGCGGAACTTATCTTTTCTCCTCTTTGATGGGCCTTAATTAATTGGTAAAGCTTATGAGTGGTTTGGAGGGATTTGAGCTGCTTGGTGGAGATTTTGGTTTGTGGCCTTCCTCCAGAAATATTAGTGTTTTTGAAGAAGGTAAAAATTTGTGTTGAAGGGGTAAAAAACAAATGAATTTGACATTTGTATTTCTATGGAAAATAAAACGTCTGAAAATTAGCAAGTAGTCAATTATATAATTAGAAGTTTATTGTGAACTTAACGTTTGAAATCATTTCATTTCTTATATATATATATATATAGTTTCATCATATCTAACAAATTTTTAGTGTTGAAAGAGAGAGGACTACTAAATTCACCCTTAGGCTACATTTGATCACTTGAATAGGATTGGATAAGATATGTGTTTGATTTACACTAAGGTTATGCTTGTTTGGAAGGAACGGGGGCAATGGGAATGAGATTTTATTACCCCCATCTTCATTCCATTCCTTTTTATGACATTTTCTTGTTTGGTTCATTAAGTAATGTGATTACCTAGCAAGCATTGCTAGCATTATAGAATGGATTCACTTAAGTTGAAGGTAATCCTATTCCTTGGAAGGATCTCATTCCATTACCAATAACATATCCAAATAAATCAATGAAGGGAATGGAATCTCATTCTCATTCCCTCCATTCCTTTGCCCCCAAACAACATAGCCTAAATAGTTATTCTTTTTTTTATTTTTTATTTTTTTAAGAATCAAAGGATAAAATTTATATCTCATGTATATAGAATAAAGTATGTACCTTCATTTAGGTTGGATTCTATATCCTATCTGCATGTGATAGGATAAAAACTGGTTTAGTGTCAATCAAGCAACTAACCTTTACAATCCTATCCATAAGATCAAATGTATCCTTAAATGATTTGTAGATACTACAGAATTTATTGATACTATAAATCAAAGCTAATGAACCCACATGGGAACAAAAAACCCAACAAATATAATAAATAATCAAGATATACACACTGCAAAATAATGAAGGAAAACGTTACATTACAATTTTCTATGCCTTTTCTTCTACCCCTTTTTTTTTTTCTGAGATGTAGCAGGAATTGATAAATTGAGAATAGAATTGGGTTTGAGTTAATAAGATAGATTTGTGAACTAATTTCTGGATTCATTGAGTCAAATATTTTGTTGACCTTGTTTGTAGTTTGAAATTTTTTCTTTTTTAAGTTTGATTTGAAATTATATTAAAACAGTGTTAGTAGTTTTTTCATATGAAGAATACTAAGAGTTTCACCTTTACATTAACCACATAGGAGCTTGGGGAGGCCATAGCATTTATGAGCACCATGCGCTTGCCACTGTTCTAGGGTTCTTTGTTCATCAGTAGAGTGGGTGGGGGCATTGCTTAGATGTGATTAGTTCTTTTGAGTTCTTCATGCTTTTCAAGAAGCCATTCTTCTTTTAGTACGTATAAATTTGACTCTGAAAATGAACCATAAATCCTTGAAGATAATAGTATAATTATGTGCAAAGTGCTACTTGAGAATGTCAGAAGTATTATGTTGGATTTCATGGTAGGCTATTGAGTCCTCCTTAGCAAATGAGATAGGATGAACTTTATGTAAAGAATGATCAATAGTAGTATCAAGGGGTGTGGTATCCAGGCTCTAGACTTTAGGCCACAATACCCATATCGATAGGATATGATACTAGTAGGGTATGGGACTCCAAAATTTTTACAGGCCCTTCAATATTTCTCAATTTGTTTCCACTTACTCGTTTGTAGGTTGAATGCAATGGGATATAGACTCTTACATTTAGGCCAGCTGTGCTTGGATACAACATTCAATTTTTATTTAATTAGGTAATAGTCCACAACCTGTTGAAGTTTTTTCCTTTTGAAATGGTTTTTGACCTCTTGCTCTTGGTTACAATTAGTATAGTCTTGTCTGCATCCGAAAATGATCATAAAATGTTAGTTGTTATATAGTAAACCGAAATGCGTCGGTATCATAAAACTAAATATTAAATCTCAATAAAGTAATATTCATCTATGTAGATACTTATTTTATTATCATAACTTGCAATAAATAAAAGATAAAAATTTAAGTTAGTTTACATATTTATACTCATCTAAATTTTAATGTATATTTTTACCATGCTATCTTATGACTATTCCACGTACCCAAACTCCTACCCATACCTAAGTTTTGGATCTTTTAATCAGGGTCTCTGTGTCCTAGTTTTAGATGATGGGTGAATCAGACATCTTTGTATTCATACCTGACGGTCAAATCCGAGTCTGGGTCATGAAGCAACAGTATTTAATCTTTTTCTATTCGAATCCTAGAATTGGCAGTAACATGATGGAGGCGGCAATGGTAGCCATATGCTGATGATATGGGAGTTATAATCCCCGGTCTAATCTTAGGAGATAAACAATTGGAATTTTATAAAAGAGAGGCAGACTAGTATAAGAGATAAGTTTATAAGATAAAGGGTCTGCCCGTTGCATAGTCTCCCGCCATTGTGGAATGTTGTTGAGTTATAAGGATACATGTTTCATCGAAATGAAGGTAGAGGAGTTTGATCGAAGAGATTTTTCAGTATTTTGGTTTTGTGAAAGTATGATTGCCTAGTTTTCTTCTTTTCTTCAGTGTTTGTACATTCCTACGGCCTTCCTTTTACAAGACAGCCCTTTGATCTCTATGATTATTAAGTATTCAGCATATTGTCATACTCCTGATGCAAATCTTCTCTATGTGTTTTTTTTTTGGTTAACAATTTAAACAACGGCAGAGAGTTGAATATTCAAATCCTTAATTTGATGTGATGATATTTGGCCCAATGTTGGATAAGTACTTTAGTTCATTAAGCCTCAGGATTTCAACCTGTATGTGCCACAATGAACAATAGTGTGTGGCAAAGTTATTTTTCGAGAGAAAGCCAGAAACTACTCTGATAATGGTCTCAAACAAAACAAATACATGTATTTGTGTACATTAGTTATAGTCATTTTCACTTTGTTTGGTTTCGTCAATTTTAAATGGAGGTTGTCTGGGGATTTTTTTACTGTCTTGTCTTGTCGTAGTTGCATAATATAAGCAGTTATGTTGTATTTTGTTTGAAAATTATTTTATGTTTATATTAGCTTATTATTTTCTTGGATATCTTTGGTCAGTACTTCAACGGATTTTGATGTTGATTTATTAATGTCGTTTTAACTATGTTAATAAAAGTTAGAAATTTTAGTTGCCTGCTCTCCTGTTTTCTATACACCAACTAAGAAACTGATTCCCCAAATATACTACAGGATTTAGATCTTCGTTGTACTCTGCCCTTTGGATTTTCTAATGCTGCAATCAACCTTGGGATCTCCACTGGTGTTATGTTTCCATGGGGAAAAGGATATTTGAATATGCCTTCATCCCTGCCGGAAAGGTTCTTTTTGGGTGGAAATTCGTCTGTTGTCTGCAGTTTGGGAGGCCCAGGAGCATTATTGGGATTTAGGACGAGGGGAGTGGGCCCTACTGAGGCAAGAAGGAAAACAAGAGAAGTGCATAACAATGAGAATTCTCAAACTATGGATCGAGATTTTGTTGGAGGAGACCTTGCCGTCACTGCTTTTGCAGACCTTTCTTTTGATTTTCCATTACAGGGGCTTAAGGACCAAGGAATACATGGACATTTATTTGCATGTGGTGGGACCCTGGCCAAATTAACAGAGAATGAGTTCCGGAATTTCAATCCGCAAAAGTTTATGCAGTCATTTAGGAGCTCTATAGGTGCTGGGATTGTTGTCCCCATTAGTGGAATTCGAATGGAGGTCAGTTAATTTGTTATAGTACATTTACCGTAATATAAAAATATAGCAGTTGACATGCATTTTGTCTGAGTTTTAAGATCGATGAAATTCCTCTTGCAACATGTTATGGGATCTGGGTTCTGAGGATCCTTGTTTCCCGTGGGAGAGCGAGCAAGGGAAAGGAATAACATTTTTCAAATTGTTCATAGGAAATTTCCTTTCCCTTTCTTCGTTATTTCAATCACCAAACTTCTGAGTAATTCAACTCGCTTCTATGTTTGTTGTCTGGGGGGCAGTTGGTATACATATTGTTCGGTTGAAACCTAGTATAGGGATAACCAAAACCTAAACTAAAAAGATAAAAAAAAATTAACCCTAAGAAAAGGAAAATGAGACCAAACATAAAATTAGTTCATCCTTCCAAATTTTATCCTATCAGTCTGTCATTTATTCAGATCTGGTATTACTACAATGCAAGCATTCTTTATTGAAACTTGTTTCTAAAGTGGATCCAGTAGAATGGTATCATTGTGGATGATTGTGTATTTCCGGCTATATATTTTGCAAGATTCAGCCTTACAATTTCATAATATGACTAAGCTACATATGTTGTCAGGTTAACTATTGCTACGTACTGAAGCAACTTGATTATGACCAAGGGAAGACTGGCTTTCAATTTTGCCTCGGTTTGCCAGGATAATTTTGATTGATTTCACAATGGATTATTTTGAGGCGATACAAAAGCTTGTAAGAGTAACTATATTTTTCATGTATGGATTCCGGTTCACTGAATCGTTGTAATTTGAAATCTGGAATAGAAAGCATGTTTTTTTGTTAAAAAAAAAATTCCTTGTTACCCAAACAAAGAAAAAATATGATGTCCATTTGATATTGTTATAACTCTTCAGGAGTTGCTATTAAAATTTGCCTTTAGAACTTGATGTAAAATGTTAGTGTAGTGAAAAAATGTTTTTACAAACAATATGTGTGGTAAAATATTGATGATACTGCGTCAGTTATGACTGTATATCCTATAATAATATGATTTTGATTTAATTTTTGTATTAAGAAGTCTTAGTTTGAATAATTTTTAAGATGCTTAAGTTTAAAGAAAACACTACAATCTTTTTTATGTACTACAAAAAAAACAAAAATAAAAAGAAATAAAAATTGGAAAAAATTATATAATCACTAAATTGCATTTGGGATGATTGTGATGAACACATTGCTCCAACATAGAAAACATATAATAATTCTTTGAATGTCAAGATACAAAATTTGAAAACCACAGATATTAAAATGTGGAGATATACAATATTTGTCACAATCAACCAATTGAATGAATAAGCTAAGTTGTTATTTAAACCCTATTTTATTAATTCCAATAGGTTGACTTAGTAGTTAAAAGTGGAGATTTTTTATATTGTAGTCTCATGATCGAATTTTATTGGAGTTAAAAGTGACTTTTTAATTATTAAGAATAAAAAACCTATTTTAATGTTTTTAACAAAATTATAGTTTGCATATGTTCCTTTTTATTCATGCTTTTTTTTTTTATTGTTAAAAAAAAAAACCTTTTTACATGTTTTTAACAAAAGTATAGTTTGGATATGTTCTCTTTTTTATTCATGCTCTATTATTGCAAGTGTTAAAAGCGAGATTTAGAAGTTGGGTTATCTCTAGTTGGATGACATGGTCATATGTTAAATTCTTTTACTTGTGTGTGGTGGAAAGACATTAAATGCATTTTAAAACTTTATTTAGGAGAAGGCAGTGAGTTTCAAATTTCCAGAAAATTATTAAAAAAAAAAAAAAAAAAAAACTTTGTGACCAAAATTTCTCAAAATTCGGGGAATTACTATCCAGAAATCATCAGCCAAAATTTGATACAAACAAACAAAGCAACAGCTTTAAGGAAATAAAAGCAAAACAAAATGAATATTATTATATTTGTGATGGAAATTAAAAAGGTCCTAAAATGGAGATTCTCATGTTAGGATATTTTTTGTGGCACGCAGCCTCAGTAATGACTGTCTCTTTGTCTTACAAACCAACATTCTCTATATAAACTCCCCAGCAACAATGGAATTAATCACTTAACATCTGTCATACAACCTTAGTAGTACTATGGCTTCCACACTCCCATGTCACAACTTCTGTTTGGTCTTGTTCTTTGTTTGCACTTCTCTTGCTTGGTCTCGTTCCCTTCCTCAGCTATCCATCACTGAGAGGTTCGAACAATGGTTGATTCAATATGGTCGTGTCTATGACGATCCATCTGAGCAAAATACACGTCTTAATATTTTCAAGAAAAATGTTGAACATATTGAATCTCACAATGCTGATTTGAATAAAAAATACAAGTTATGTGTCAATGAATTTGCTGATCTTACCAATCAAGAGTTCAAAGCCTCAAGAAATGGGTACAAAATGCCACCATTCCGCACAGTGCCAACTTCTTACAAATATGAAAACATTTCTGCAGTTCCACTCACCATGGATTGGAGAAAGAAAGGAGCAGTCACTCCCGTGAAAGACCAAGGACAATGTGGTATGCACAAAAAAAACATTTACTTATACAAATTTCGTATCGAGAAAGTACTTCGAGAGATGTAATATCCAACATGTTATTTACACTTTTCTTGCAGGATGTTGTTGGGCATTCTCAGCTGTAGCAGCCATGGAAGGGATTAACCAGCTTACTACA
>JAYMTB010000773.1:0-12729 GCA_036897585.1 Francoa sonchifolia
AATTTTTAATATTATTATATTATATTAATAAATTATTAATTTAAATTTTAAATATGTGAATTGTCGAAAATATTTTTAATTAAGCCAAATTATAATTAATTTTGTGAAAATATATTTTTGGCTTTATAAAAAGAAAAAAAAATTAAAAAGAAATAGTTGGGTGGTCACTATTTCTCGTAAATCAGGGTGACAATTCAAAATGATATTAATGCTCTCGTGCACCAAGTGCATGCAAATGGCTCTCGTGTGTGTATTTTAACACCACTAATTGTGTTTTAAAATTACGAAAAGGCCCTTGTGCATCCACACCATGTGCATGCAAATGTTGTTCCTACGAGAAAAGTTAGTAAATTGCTTGAAGGAGTTGTTCGAGCACCTGTGCTACCATGTCCATTTCTTCTCAACATGACCACTTGACACAGTTTTGCTAGTTACTGATTCAGGCACTGCTTTTTCATTCATCTGATGGGAGCTTCCTCCGTGAGTTTTGTAAAAAAATGTTGGCATGTAATTTCCAAATTATGAGTTGGAAAACTCTTGCCTTTCCTGCTACAAGTCAGTCAGTCATACCTACAAACAAAACTGAGGTATCCAACCAAAACCATTGAAGTTGCTTTGTTTCCAGGAAATCACGCAATAACCAGCTCCATCACCGAGTCTTTGTTGGTTGACTCATTACCATTTAAAAACACTGAATTTTCTCTCAGTCTTATTAAACCATTTCTGCTCTTCTGTGGATCAAAATTCTTTCTACCAATGGCTCATTATCTTCCTCATCTTCTCTTTGTACTACTGTTTCTGCTAAACTCTGCTGCTGCTCAAACTGATGGAACTGTATCCGCCGGCGCTTCTTTATATGCAACCGGCGATAACTCTTCATGGGTTTCATCTTCACGTGATTTTGCTTTTGGGTTTCGCCAGGTCAACGGTAAAGATCTCTTCTTGCTTTCCATTTGGTTTGATAAAATTCCTGACAAAACCATAGTTTGGTATGCAAATGGGGATAATCCTGCACCAAAAGGGTCTAAAGTAGAGCTCACTGCAGATAATGGGTTACTTCTTAGTAACCCTCAAGGTGATGAATTATGGAAATCTCAAATTGGTACTAGTGGTACTGTTTCTTTAGGTGTTATGAATGATACAGGCAATTTTGTGCTTAAAACTAGTGATTCTGAAGCTTTATGGGAGACTTTTAAGAATCCAACTGATACCCTGTTGCCTTCCCAGTTTCTGGAAAGAGGGGGTTTTCTTTTTTCTCGAAAATCAGAAACTAATTTTTCCAAGGGAAGATTTGAGTTAAGATTGAAACAAGATGGGGATCTTCAGATTTATAGTATAAATTTGCCTTCAACTTTTGCTAATCCCCCTTATTACAAAAGTGGAACTAATGGGGTTACTAATGTATCCAGTCCCGGTCTCCAATTGGTGTTCAATGAGTCAGGAATTCTGTATATTGTGAGAGAGAATAACCAAATACTTAATCTGACACAGGACCGGACGATTTCAGCTTCAAATTTCTATCACAGAGCAATTCTGAATTTTGATGGAGTTGTCACCCAATATTACCATCCAAGGACTTCAACTGGTGGCTGGTCCAAGCGTTGGTTTGTACCGGAGAACATTTGTCTTGATAGTCTTGTAGATGAGGGTAGTGGTACTTGTGGCTATAACAGTATTTGCACACTTGATGGAGATTCCAGGCCAAGATGCCAGTGCCCGAAAGGATATACTTTACTTGATCCAAGTGATCAATATGGGAGCTGCAGACCAGATTTCATTCAAGGATGTGAAGAAGATGCGCTGACGTCTTTGTCTCCCAATGATTTATATACTTTTTTTGTGCTAATAAATGCAAAGTGGCCAACATCTGACTATGCACAATTGAAGCCTTTTACTGAAGACGGGTGCAGACAATCTTGCTTGGACGATTGTATGTGTGCTGTTTCCATTTTCAGATTTGGTAATACCTGTTGGAAGAAGAAGCTGCCACTCTCAAATGGGAGAGTGGATCCAAGTCTTAACAATGTTAAGGCTTTTGTTAAAGTTAGGAAGGATGGCGTCCCTCAACTATTTGGAAACATTCCCGAGAAGGAGAAGAAGCCGAAGAATCAGGATGGATTGATCCTTGCAGGATCGGTGCTTTTGGGTAGCTCTTTGTTTGTTAACCTTTTGTTTGCTGGTGCAATCTGTTTTGGGTTTTATTTCATTTACTATAAGAAAGTGAAAAGAATTCCCCAGCATGAAGGTATGATGGAAACAAATTTGCTTTGTTTTAGTTACAAAGAGCTTGTGCAAGCTACTGATGGGTTCAAAGAAGAACTCGGGAGGGGAGCTTTTGGTGTTGTTTACAAAGGGACAATACAGATGAGTTCTAACATTTTTATTGCGGTGAAAAAGTTGAACATTTCCATTTTTCATGATGGAGTGAAAGAATTCAAAACTGAAATTAATGTGATCGGCCAGACTCATCACAAAAACCTGGTTAGACTGCTCGGTTTCTGTAATGACGGAGAGCAGCGTTTGCTGGTATACGAGTTTTTAAGTAACGGCACTTTAGCAAGCTTTCTCTTTGGTAGCTCTAAGTCAAGCTGGAATCAACGAGTTGAGATTGCTTTGGGGATTGCTAAAGGACTTACATACCTGCACGAAGAGTGCAGCACCCAGATCATTCATTGTGACATTAAGCCACAAAACATACTTCTTGACGATGACTACAATGCTCGAATATCCGATTTTGGACTAGCAAAGCTGTTGATGATGGGTCAGAGCCATACCCAAACAGCCATTAGAGGAACAAAAGGGTATGTTGCACCAGAATGGTTTAGGAACCTACCAGTTACAGTAAAGGTAGATGTCTACAGCTTTGGTGTATTACTGCTAGAGATAATTTGTTGTCGAAGAAATGTGGATATGGAAACACCCGAATCAGAAGAAGCAATCCTAACTGATTGGGCTTACGACTGTTATAGAGAAGGAACATTAGACGCTCTGGTTGACGACACAGAAGCATTGGATTACAAAGGGGAATTAGAAAGACTAGTGATGATTGCCACTTGGTGTATACAAGAAGATCCATCTCTCAGACCAACAATGAGAAAAGTTACACAAATGCTTGAAGGAGCCATTGAAGTACCTGAGCCACCATGTCCATTCCGACTCAATACAAATGTTTGAACCAAATTTGCAAATCCAGGCACAGATTTGCAGCTCTGTAGGTTGTACCTATCTTTACACTGTCTATTGTGTAATATAAAAGCTATAGATTTGTATTTAATCTAAGCTCATTGTGTGGCTTGTTCATGTATCAAGTTTTCAATAAGAACAATAAAGTGTTAAGTTCGTAAGGGTTAATTGTATGTTTCCATTATGTGATTAGCTTGATTTATAAAAATTCCTTAATGATTTTCGGTTTAACACGTACCTTTATTGTGACACTTTTTGATGGTGATGAATGCAATTTTTAATAAATTTACCAATCTGACTAATTGTTGGTAACCGGTAGACTTCTACGGGTACGGGTCTTAACGGGACCAAAGGAAATGTATTGATTCGTTTCGGGTTAACGGGACCAAATGAGATGTATTGATTCGTTTCGGGTTACAGGAGTAAGATGGACGATAGAGGTGAGAGAAAAAACCCGGATATATTCGAAAGGAACATGGAGTAACCGCTCTCTCGAAAATATATGCTAGACCGATCCCGAAATGTCTCACTAAGTCTGATTTTAGGAAGTGGTTGTGATCTCTCACGTGTAAAAGGGGTTGCTCAATGAAATTTCAATTACCTTTACCCTCTCGGGTGCTTGGGATATTTATAGGAGATATTTTATTAGTGGGTAAAAAGTTGAGTCAACCTCTGTTCGCCATGTGTCCGCGTCACAAGTCGCAGGGCGTCTATATTACACAGAAACCACACGGCGCATGGGTAGGTTAGCGTAGGTTCGTTCTCGTTGAGTACTTAGAGACTTTTTTCATTTCGAAGTATAACAAATTTAGGATGACAGGGCGAGCCTCCTACCTCTAGGGCGTCATCTTGTTTCCCTAAACATTCTCTTTTTCTCAATTTAACGTTAGTAGACGGACGACACTGACATGAGTGTTGATTAATTGTTCATGCACTATTTTGAAATTTTAAATACTTTAGGGATTGAATTGAAATTTAATAAATAGTGATACTTTAAATAGGACTTTACCTTCTTTTTTATTAGTTGTATTAATATTCGGTTATTATTATTTTTTATTCTTGTTTTTGTTTTTAATATTAAGTTTATTTCAATATTGAATTTAAGTTTTTTCACACCATCTCCTGAACTACTTAGGCTTAGACATATCATTTTTCACATAGTTCAACCAATTATTACAGTTTCGTTGAACGAACTATGAACGAACATACGTGAAGTTGGGTCAACTGACCCGTATTTGGTAATGGATATCTGGCCCAATTATCCAAACATTTAGTCAAGTCCATAAAGGCCCAAACTGAAATAGAATAGGTATGGCCCAAATCATATCTAAATATTCTCATTTCGGCCCAATAAAAAGGGCAAACCCAAATTCAATTTCAAAGGAAGCCCAAAAAGTTTTGAATTAAGCCCATTTTTTTTTTCTCAAATCCGGCCCAATGCTATTTCTTTCATTAAAATCTCAAAAATATTTTTAATCTAATATTTATTTTATATACTTAATTACTTGTTAATAAATTTAATGTCAAAAAAATAAAATGCATATTCATACGGATATAAATTATACAATTCATTTGTGCTAACTGCTTCAAGCGAACGACGAAGGGTGCCTAACCATTTCTTTCGTGTAATTAGACTCTCAGATCATAAAACTCTGTTTTTAATCACAGATTTTTAACTTGATCTTTTTTAAAATTATTTTTTTAACAAATAAGTTAGTGACAACTCCGTTTCACACATAATTTTAATTTTCGTGATACCGCATCTCCCGCTCATCCCCACAGGCGAATAGCGGTATCGCATCTCGCACGCGCTCCCACATGCTGATAGCGAGCGACAGGTAGCTTTCCGAGAGTACAAAAAAAAAAAAAACAGAAGTAACTCAATAACTCAGATACCTAGTGATCTCACGTTTCTCAAATGCATATTTTATAACCAATCTTCATACCTGTTAATTTTATTTTTTTCTGAAATTTAGTAAAATACGCGATTTCAGTGTAAATTTGAAAATGTATTTTTAAAATACAATTTTTAACGAATATTAAAATCGTGTTTTAGAAACGCGATTTCATTGAAATATCAATAGTTTGGTTATTTTTTCAAACTTTTAATGATTTTGAGTCAATTTTATGCATAAGGGTAAACTGAACGTTAAACCCTAATTAGGGTTAAGGTAACCTTCTTGGTTGTCCAGATTTGATTCTCAAATGTTCCTTTGTGATTCTCATCCACCAGATGGTTAGATTTTCCTTCTACCCATCTCTTTATCTTCAGTTGTCTCATCCCCCAAATGTATTTTTCCTACAATCGGCCAATCTGCAGTAGTTTACGCTAGTTCTTTTGGGTTTAAATCTCTTCTCATATATATGAATGTGTGTAGACTTCATACAATTACTTCTCTATACAAAATTTTCCGAAATTTTTGTGTTTCTTCAGGTGCGCTCAGGATTACAGATTCTAGGGAAGATAACACTTCCTACGAATTTAATTATGTTAGATTACAGCATAATATGCAAAACTATGCTACTTCAGGTCATCTTATAAGTGCTCTAGATGCTTTGAATTTAATGAGAATTATACCTGGAAAACCTACTGTTCATGATTATAATGCTTTGATATATTGTTATTTGAAATCTTCAAACGTAATGTGGGAAGAGCTGGTTGAAGTTTATAATGGGATGGAAAGATTTGGGCCTGTCCCCAATGCGGCGACTTTCAATACATTACTTAATGGAATGCTGTGTCTTGGAAAATTGAATCCCGCATTTTTAATTGCCAAGGAGATGTGTGAAAATGGGTTTGTGCCGTCATTTACAATGTTGTCAAAGCTGTTGATGAAGTCACTTAAATCAGGTAGTTTGGTTGAGTCACTTAGTGTGTTTAGGTTTATGTTGAGGTTGCAGTATATTCCCACCAAACCCACTTTGATATTGTTGATTTCTCTGCTTAGCAAAGATGGAATGATTAGTGAGGCGTTTTTAGTGTTCTCTGTTATTCTGGGTAAGGGTTTTTGTGAATCTTATCTTTATAATCCAATTTTGTGGGCTTTATGTAAGTCTAATCAGAGTTATGTGGCCTTAATGTTGTTTTATTCATTGAAAAAGAAGGGTGTTGTGCATAATGTCTGCTCTTATACGGCGTTGGTCTATGGATTTAGTAGGGAAGGATTACAGGAAGAAGCTTTTCGATGTTTAAATGAAATGGAAAGTGATGGTTGTAAACCAAATTTGATTACATACACTGTACTTGTCAAGTTTCTTTGTGATGATGGTAGGATAGGGGAGGCATTGGATTTGTTGGATAAGATGGAAAGGGAAGGATGTAATCCTGACTTGGTTACATACAATGTGATTCTTCGTGAGCTTTGTCATCAAGATAGAGTAGCTGAAATTTCCGAGCTGGTTCAAGTAGTTGACCGAAAGGGTTTTTTGCCTAACCCATACATGTATGCCGCTTTGGCTGGAGGCATGTTAAAAATAGGCAAAATTGGGTTTGCTTGTAAGATATTGCTTGATGTGATTTCAAAAGGCTGTGCTGTGGATGTTGCTGTGTATAATATATACTTCTGCTGTTTGTGTCATGTGAATAGATCTACTGAAGCACTATCTTTGTTGAAGAGTATGATAGATAGAGGATTTATGCCAAGCAATATATCTTATAACACAATTTTGAATGGTTTTTGTAAGGAAAACAGTATCGAGGAAGCTTTACAGCTCCTGGACCACTTTGAGTGGGTTGCAGATGGACCCGATGTTGTTTCCTTCAATACAATTTTGGTTGCAGCATGCAAACAGGGCAATTCAACCTTGGTTAGAAGAATGCTATTGCATATGAGTTACAGGGGTATAAAGCTCAACATTGTCAGTTTAAATTGTTTGATATGGTATTTTTGCTCAGTTGAAAAATTTTCAGAATGTTCAAAGTTATTGCATTCCATGATGTGCAATGGCCCTAGTCCCAATAGTGTCACTTTGAATTTATTTTTGAACAAACTTTGCAAGAAGCGGTTGATTGGTATGGCACATCGTATTTTTGAAGATTTTAGAAACACCGGATTTCTTCCTGATACTGTATCGTATAATATTCTTATACGTGCATCTTTAATAGAGGGTAATAAATTGTTGGCGGGTCATTTGATTAGGGATATGCATGTGCAGAGACTTGAACCAGATGTTTTTACTTATGGGTCCTTAATTGGCAGTCTTTGTAAGGAAGGAAAGATATCAATTGCTATACAACTGAGGGATCATATGCAAGAGAATAGGCTCAGTCCAAGTATTGTAATTTACAATACCCTTTTAGATGCAATGTTCCTGGAAGGTAAGTTCTGGGATATGATCTCCTTATTGAAAGACATGGCTATGGCTGGGTGTGAGCCTAACCAGTTTACCTTTGAGATTCTTAACCGAGGAATGTCAAAGGGTTTGACGAAGAGGTCTCCCAAGGTCACAAAATTTCTAGATCTTGTGATGTGCAACAATTATAAGAAAGAGATGAATCTTGGAGTGTAACAAGCTAATAGACTGGCTACTGGCATGCTTTGCTCGCTCATACAAAATGCTCATATCATTTTAGTCAAATTCAGCTGCTTTCAGCAAGCACCTTATTGAAGAAGATTCAAACCTGAAATTGGGTATGCAGGATACCTTCTGTATCTATGCCCTTCCTTATGAGCTTTTGCTTATTGGAGGTAAGGGTAATTTCTGTGGAAAAAAAATCCTATCTCATGTTCTTCTTTCTTTTTTACATTGCTTCTACGGTTTGAGAATTAGCCACTCATATGATCATGTCAAATGTTGTGCAGCTGTCTTCAGCAAGGACCTTTTTGTAGAAGGTCAAGCCTTAAGTCAGAAATGCAGGACAGGATCCTTAATGCATCTGTTTGATTATCTGTGAGATTTTTCTTATCGAGGTAAATACAATGATGTTTGAAAAATTCAAGTTTCACATGTGTTGTTCTTTCTGTGTCCTTTACTTCTATAATCTAGTGAGTGTATACACACTGATTTGATGATTGGCTAAGGTAGAGTTTGAACAGCTTGATCTCTGATCTGTTTAAAAATCAATAATTATAATCTGAATATGAACTGTCAAATGCTTCTTTATATGCACATGGTACATGTATGAATATCTAATCTTGAAGCTTCTACAAATGTTGCTTTAGGCTTATATAGCAAGCTAAGAAAGCTTCAGATGTCCTTCCTGATATTGAAGAAGTTTTATTCTAATGCTGCTAGCCTCTTGGGTTTCCTTTCTTCTGTCTTCTTGCCTTCAAAATATCTTATCATCTTCGATTCTCCTTTGGATTCCTTCATAAATTGATTTAAGAGTTGTAAGTCAAATCATATTGAGTGAATTTAACTTTGAAATATGTCCAGCCTCAGTTTTTTCTCTAATATGTCAGGATCCTTTTGAATGCCTCCTCAATTTTTCCTATTTTGGTGGGCCTAAAATCAGTTTATTACACTAAATTTATGACTACAATGGCTCATTTCATAATGTAACACAATTGTTTGCTTAAAAGGCTTCAAATTGACGCTTCTTGTATATCTTTCTCTCAGTTTGGTCATTTTTGTGCATCATATGAAGATTTATTATTTTAAGTTTCTATGCATTACGAACAAATCTGTCCACTATTACATTCTTGCAGGTGATGAACAAGACAGCATAACTCCTTGAAGCTTTGGATTGTTTTCCTCAGTAGTTATAGAGAATTTGAAAAAGGAGGTTGGTATAATGAAGGATTCATGTGTTTTTTTATGCTTATTTAATTTTGATTGCTTGCATGATTTTCTTACTTTATGTTCCTTAATAATGTGCAGTTTCTTGCAGCAGCCTATTTAAGAAAAGCGTCTAGGCTAAGATTAACTTTGTAGAAATAATCACATACAAGGAAAAAGAATATTAATGGCATAAAAGGATCCTCCATGGACCTACGGACAAACTCTACAATGAGGTATCTTCCTTTCATCTAACAGTATTGAATATCTTTTAGCGGTTCTAGTCCAATCGTGTATGTAAACCTCAATTTAGGTTTCAAAATCCCTAGATACATTTGTTTCCAATTTTTCTTCTATGTTTAACATGTGAAGTGATATACAGCTGATGATCATTTATTTGGTTTCCACTTCTAAGTTCTAACTGAAGCATAAGTTGTAGTTTTAGATAATTCAAAGAAATAAAAGAAACTTGTATTTTCAAAATTTTAGAAGTGTTTGATGGCAACCCAAATTGATACTAGTTAGGTCTATTATTATGTAAGCAATATGCATTACAATAATCTGATGGTTCAGAAATCATTACCTCAATTTTCCAAAAATGTAGAAAAAATAATGTAAACCTTGCATTATTTTTAGTTTGCATCATGCTATGGCTCCATGTGTGGCATCATATTGATTTAAGTAGTAATGTTTGGAAATTTCAAAATGATGGTACTATATCCTCAACAACTGAAAGCAGAATATGACAAAATGATCGACGAAAGTTTGCAATGGGATTTCCGGCCAACTACTACTTCATTCTGATCTGAATGATCATCTTTATGTTGAAGAAAATATATGAATTAATAATGTCATGTCTAATAGCGATAAATCTCTCTTTTGCAGCTGCTGTTTTCATCTATGTAATTCATAAACTCTGGTCCATGCTACCCATCAGTGGTTAAATTTTGGTTCCGAGTAATTGATCTTCAGATATACAGGTAACCCTTGGACAAAAAATAAAATATTCGATAATTTTTCATGTTGTGTTTCTTCTCATACGAGATAGCTAACTTCTTTTTTCAACCATGTCCAATTTTGTTTTTGTAGAATTATCCTCCATGGTATCTTGTATTCCATCACAATCGTTTGATGTATTGAAAAGAATAACAAGCTTATGCCATCAACATGCAAAACTCGAATGAGATTTGAACATGAGATTACAGTGCGGACAGTCTCAAAAAGGCTACATATGTTGTTGTATAGAGTATGGTATTGTCAAATGTCATTCTCGGAGAGAAGGCTATTCGCGGGGAAACTGTTGTAAACAGCTCGGAAACTTGCTCGTATTATACTGCTATCAATAATTTGTTGGGAAAAAAAGAACAAAGTGTTCCATTTTCATTGATGTTCCATTTTCATACCAAGAAAAGAAAAAGAAATTCAAAAACAAAAGGTTAGATGGTGGGCCCAAAAGAAGTTTTATTGGGTTAGGGCCTTACGGAAAAAAGCCCAAATCCACGAGATATTTTTGCATACACCACCCCGTCGGGTGCAAACGGTTTTAAGAAGGGCAAAATGGTAATTTCATATTGAAAAACCAATGTATGCCTACATTATTCCGATACAAAATTATAATTTTACTCTTTCTTCGAAGCCATTTGTATGCCTACATTATTCCCGATATAAAATTACAGTTTTACCCTTTATCCGAAGTCATTTGCATACCTCACATTATTTTCGATATAAAATTACAATTTTACCTTTTCATCGCTTTCGATATAAAATTATAATTTTACCTCCCTTCGAAGCCATTTGCATACATCGCGGGTGGTGGTGTATGCAAAAATCTCTCGGAATACACTCCTAATGAGAAAATAGAAAGAGATAATACAGTTAACGGAAACAAACCTGCAATCTTGTGAAGAAAATGCCATTATTGATCTATCTCTTTTTCATGATGGAGCTAAATCTTCCGTTTACCCATTAGCAAGCTGCTCACATTCTTCATCTTCTTCTTTATCTTTTTTCCCTCATTCATCCTAGATCCTTCTCTATGAAAATCACTTTTTTTAGACCTAACTATAGACTGATTTGATTCTTCTACTTACTACTGATCAGCACCTCATCATAAATTTCCACCTTTTTCAGCCCATCTCTGCAAGTATATGTTAATTTGCAGATTAGGGTTTCATGCACTTTTTGCGTTGTTCTAATGTATTATCACGAGTATAGATCTGATTATTCATCACTGTCTGTTTTTAACCTGCTAGAACTTGGATCCATGACCAAGATCTAGGGTTAGGGGTGTGATTTGCACTTTTTTCCGTGGGTTGATTAGTTAAGCAACAATGTTGAAGCAGTTTTTAAGCAGGCTTCCTAAAAAGTCGATGAAATCCGACTCGGGTGAGTTGCGTAGAGCTGACTCAACCCCACCTGGAAATCATCCTTCGTCTGGTAGAGCTATGGCGCTGAAACGGACATCTTCTGCTGTCTTTCCTGCGAGTGTAGTGGCTGGAATAGAGCCATTGTTACCGTTCAAGGATGTGCCTCATGCAGAGAAGATGAATCTTTTTGTGAGTAAAGTGAGCCTTTGTTGTGTTACGTTTGATTTCAGTGACCCAAGTAAAAATACTCTAGAAAAAGATGTCAAGAAGCATACATTGATTGAGCTTTTGGACTTTGTAGCTTCTGCATCTATGAGATTTAGTGAACCTGCTGTCCTTGCCATGTGTAGAATGTGTGCTGTTAATCTGTTTAGAGCTTTTCCTCCTAATCATCAAGGTAATTCAAATGCTGGTGAAAATGATGATGATGAGCCAATTTTCGATCCTGCATGGCCTCACTTACAAATTGTGTATGAATTATTGCTTAGGTTTATAACTTCTTCATGTGTTGATACAAAGGTTGCCAAAAAGTATATAGATCATTCGTTCATTTTGAGATTGCTGGAACTGTTCGAGTCTGAGGATCCTAGAGAAAGAGATTGTTTGAAAACTCTACTGCATAGGATTTATGGGAAGTTCATGGTTCACAGGCCGTTTATTCGCAAGTCTATTAGTAACATATTTTATGCATTTGAGACTGAGAGACATAATGGAATTGCTGAGTTATTGGAGATATTTGGAAGTATAATTAGTGGGTTTGCATTGCCCTTGAAGGAGGAGCACAAAATCTTCTTGCGGAGGACTTTGGTTCCTCTGCACAAGCCAAAATGTCTGGGAATTTACTTTCAGCAATTGTCCTTTTCTGTAATGCAGTTTATAGAGAAAGAACCAAAGGTGGCGAGCATCGTCATTGACGGATTGTTGAAATACTGGCCAATAACAAATAGTCAGAAAGAAGTGATGTTCCTGGGGGAGATTGAAGAGATATTAGAAGCAATTAACATGCTGGAATTTCAGAAGGTCATGGTCCCATTATTCTGGCGGATTGGTTGCTGTATCAACAGTTTCCACTTCCAGGTGCAAATAGCTATCCTTCTTAAATATATCCAAAGTTTTTGTCACTTACTACTTAATCATGTCATGTGTACATGCTTTAATGAATCATATATCGCTATTTGGATCATCTTATTTTTGTTGCTTAAAACTCTTTCGCTCTGGTAGATGTTCTAAAAAGAAACTAATGGCTGACTGTTTTATATAGTGCAAAATAAGGAACTTTATTAAATACTTGAATTAAATGCGTTATGCAGAAACAACCAGCTAAAGGAATTATAGAACACCAAATAAACTTGACATCTCTGACATTTGCACACAAAAAAGGAAAAAATAAAATAAATTCTAGCATTTAAGCGTATTTCCTTTCTTAATTTTAGATGTCAGATGACATTCAGGAATCAGTTTG
>JAYMTB010000774.1:0-12721 GCA_036897585.1 Francoa sonchifolia
CATAAATTAAAGGAAAACAGAAATAATTGTTCCAACAACTAGAGAGAGAGAGAGAGAGAGAGAGTTAGCCAAAAATTAAAGAAAAGTATCACATTCATCCTTAAGCATGCATATCAAAATACTATAAAAATTAATCCTACACAAAATAATTTTCAAACACATTTACCAACAGAAAATACCTTGTTTGGATAATTTTCTTATTCGACGTGGCCGAATTGACAAATTTATCAGCCACACGCTCTACACATTTATTGGAAGGAACCGCGTTTGCAGCAGCATCAACATCATCAGCACGTACATTGCCAGCAATTCCATCTGTTTGGAGCTGAACTCCCTATATATAATGCCACATATATGTGACAACAACACTCAACATGATGTGTGAAATAATATGGGCAAAATGCAGAAAATAAAATGAAAAGACCGACATGCCTTAGCGACGACTTGAACAAGATCACCTGCATAAATTATAAGTGTTTCTATCATGCCCGCATTAACTAGATTTGCATCAGTTTTCCCCTTTCTAGAGATGATTGCATTCTTTAAAACAATACCTATAGGAATCAATTAATCAACATCTCCCTCAAAATTTTACACAACAAATTATGAATGAACAGTTAGAACAAAGACTATTGTAACACATGCTTATCCTTTGGTTACCTAGCTAAGCCGCAAAAACAAATAATAACTAAATTGTAAAATTAGGGTTTTGTGTTTCCAGAAAGAATGAAAGATTCGGCTTGACTAAGCCAAATAGATGGAGCAGATTCAAATAGATATCTCTCATGTCAGAAATAACAAAGAATTACCATACTCAAACATAAAATTAGGCAATGACAACGCATATGAAGGAATGAAGTAAAATCCATATCAGAATCCAATCCAATTCGGCGATACAACTAGAAAACACCGGGAATTTATTCTGATCAACAAATCCGACCTAAAAATGTCCTGACCCCGAAAGTATGGCAAATAAACTTACAGATTTAGAACTGCTGCAACAAAGCAAAAAAAGAAAACGTACCATATTCATCTTCAACAGAAGCAGTGTGAAAAATTCCAGAATAGACAGAGCCATCCCTAATGTGGACGTCGACAGGAAAGTCAACAAGGCACATTGTTGCCAACAGCAATGCTTCGCTTAACTCCTCTGAGAAGCGCTCTCTGTTTCTCAAACCCATAGATTCAAGTCCCAGGATTTCTTCTCCTATACAATTGAGATCTGATTTTGGCTACTTTTGTTCGCTCACCAAAAATACGAGAAAAGCTTATTTCCTCGCTTATGCAAAGTGCGACGCGAGTGTTAAACTATGAAGACCAAAATAATTTTTTTTTCCTTCTCACCACTGTTACCAAACAATCTTTCAACTCTAAAAACGTACTAAATTGTGACCGAATTTGTATTTTACCCCATGCTCGTACATTTCGCTAATTCACTCATTCTTTTGCGAATTTTAAAAATAATTTGAAAAAAGAAATTAAAATAGAATCAAAAATTAATATCCAAATAACAAAGTATACCCAGACTATTATTGGTAACAAATTACTTAATTTCTGTTTAATTGATTTTGGATTAATTTTAGTTTTATCCAAATTTTTAATCTAATTAAATTTTGCCCAAATTTATAAACTAAGTATAATTTATCCAAATTTATAACTTAATTTATAATTTGTCCAATTGAATCCAATATTTTTATTTCATTAATTTTTTTTTAACCCAAGATTATTTTTGGGCAAATTTTTTATTTTTTTTCAAACCGTTTTTGTTTTAATTTTTTTGAAAATCTACTCTAATCGATGGTGAATTTTTTTATTTCTTTTATTGAAAATATTAATTTATGTATATTTTTCAAAATTCATCGGTAGACAATTGTTAAAATCTTGTTAGTTTCAAATCAATCAAAATCCAACACCCAAAAATTAAATTAAAAAACAACACAATAATAAAATATCAAAATCGCAATTCCTATTTTCTGTGTTGTCATTCCTTCATTTTGCCTTCCTATTTCTTCTGTTTTTGGTCTCTCTTGAACAATGATGGAAAAAATGAAGTGGATGATTTGAGTTTGGGCTTAAGAAAAAAATACGCAAGATGGATTTATTTTTCTTGCGGTGTAAATGAAATGTAAATACTTAAAAATATCTTAAATTAAAATAAACAAAAAAAATATAGAATATTCATAAAACAAAATAAATAAATTAAATTAAAGTGTCACATAGGATATTCATGGCAGGTTTGACGAAAGTGAACGAGAGAGGTGGTAATTTGAAACTTTTGAGAATTGAGCGAAAAGTTCGGTATACTTGCAATAGTCGAAAAGAGTAAAACGTATTTAAGTCCGTTTTTTAACAAAATAATTTTTTTTTTCTTTCTCTTGCATTCTTTTCATTTTTTGAAGGATTAAAAACTAGATAAAATTTTGATCGAATTTTCTTCTAATCCTTTACCTGTCTTGTAAATGTTTATCTAAGCGACGAAAAAGTAATTCATGGCTTCGCCTCTGTTGTTGCCTATGCCTGATACACGCACAGTGGAACAATGTTGTGCCTTTTGAGTGTGAAACTGAACGTACTTTCCATACTTTCTATAGACTAACCAAAGAGAATCAGCAAACAACCAATATGATAACATGGCTGCTCAAGAAGTGCTATTTTTCATGTTGAGTATTGTATTTGTTAGATTTAATGCATTTGAATGCTTGCTTGATCACCATTTGAATATATGTTGTGCATGTTTGAGACCGAGAAGTGATAACATGCAAATGCTTCTTATAATGCATACTATAAATTAGATGATAGAGATATACCATGTTACTGCAAGTCTCATCCCAAGCTAGGAATTCTCAGGAATATGAAACATCAGAAAATATTAAGATAATTGGTGTAGATGTAGTCCAATATTTGTATAAACTGCTTTACGCCTCAAGATGGATGATGACACAGTCTTTGTGCTATAATTTGTTGAGATTGCCCTATTTTTAACAATGTACCTTTTTGTAATTTTTTTTGCAAATGCTTATAAGTTTTTCAAACAAATTATTTTAGTACTTGTTTTTGTATAAGCGAACTAATGGCAGATTTTCTCTCTCTACCGTGAGTCGTGTGTCTCCCATCTTTTTTTCACTATACACAATTTGGCTTTCGTTCCATCATGTCATGTTGATTTCAAATCCAGAACCAGGTACTCTAGGTATTCATCCTTTGTGTATATATAATATATTATGTTGCGCTTACTTATGATTTCTTCGACTACAAAAATAACTTGTTTGATTACCTTAAAAATGGGAGCAACGGAACGAAATTGAAATGTTGGGTTTAGCTTATAACCTAATAAAACGTTCAATTCGTTTAGTTAAAAAGAATCTCGGGTTTCAAGCAATGGAAATGCCACATTCAAGATTTCTTATGCTATATTCTAATCCTTTCTATTCTCAGCAATCAAATATAATATATTTTTAAATATTATTGGATGCTATTTTACTAAGTTGAGTTGTCATTGTAATTTTAGGTGTTGGTTTTTTTTATTCTATACCTTTCTTTTTGGTTTCAAAAGTTTTAGATCTTGTGGAGAAATTCAGGCAAATTTGGATTATAATTTGCAACGAATTTGAGTAATTCAGTTGAGGAGTTTGGACACAATTTAGCTGTTTTGGGGGTGTTTATGTAGGTTTGAAATGAGTGTATTAGGATTTGACATCGGAAATGAGAATTTGGTGATTGCTGCTGTAAAGCAACGTGGAATTGATGTCCTGTTGAATGATGAATCAAACCGTGAAACCCCAGGAGTGGTATGCTTCGGGGAGAAGCAAGGGTATTTGGGGTCAGCTGGTGCTGCATCTATGGTTATGCACCCAAAAGCCACAATATCTCAAGTGAAGAGACTGATTGGTAGAAAATTTGAAGACCCCAATGTTCAAAGGGAGCTAAAAATGTTACCATTTGAAACTTCTGAAGGAAATCATGGTGGCATATGTATTCACTTGAATTATTTAGGGGAGAAACACACTTTTACGCCAGTTCAGATAATGGCAATGCTTTTCGTGCACTTGAAAGAAATAACAGAGAAGAGTTTGGAAATGCCTGTTTCTGATTGTGTGATTGGTGTTCCATCATACTTTACAAACTTGCAGAGACATGCGTATCTGAATGCTGCGGCAATTGCTGGGTTGAAGCCTTTGAGATTGATGCATGACTGTACAGCAACTGCACTTGGTTATGGAATATACAAGACGGATTTCTCTAGTGCAGGTCCAGTATATGTCGCTTTTGTTGACATCGGTCATTGTGATACTCAGATCTGCATTGCATCATTTGAGGTCGGTCAGATGAAGATCATGTCTCATTCTTTTGATGAAAGTTTGGGTGGGAGAGACTTTGATGAAATTTTGTTTAGTCATTTTTCCGGACAGTTCAAGGAGCAATACAAAATTGATGTTTACTCTAATGTCAGGGCATCTATAAGGTTAAGGGCAGCATGTGAAAAGTTGAAGAAGGTTTTGAGTGCTAATGCAGAAGAACCATTAAATGTCGAGTGTTTGATGGATGAGAAAGATGTTAAGAGTTTGATTAAGAGGGAGGAATTTGAGAAGCTGGTCTCTGGATTATTGGAAAGGATTACTGTTCCCTGTTATAAAGCTTTAGCTGATGCAGGATTAAGTCTGGAGAAGATCCATTCTGTTGAGCTTGTTGGCTCAGGGTCCAGGATTCCAGCAATTGCTAGATTATTAACTTCTGTTTCAAGAAGGAACCCAGCCGGACAGTGAATGCAAGCGAGTGTGTTGCACGTGGATGTGCTCTTCAATGTGCGATGCTTAGTCCAATTTTTCGGGTCAGAGAATACGAGGTATGTATTTTTGTAAACTAGCTCTAGGCAAAATTAAAGAAACATACTTGTATATGCACACACAAACATTAATTGTTGAAAACATAAAACAAAAATTTATTTGAAAGTAAAACACGTACTTTAAATATATTTGAATACTTTTTTAATTCTAAGGAACATAAATGACACTAATATTAATCAAAGTAGCCATTAGCATAATGTTGAAGAATTCTTTTTAGTTATAACAACAACTATAGTGAAAGTACAATGTTCCTTAATTAGTGTTAGAAATTTAACATTTTGAAAAATTATTTGAATCTAGATATTCCAAATAGTTGAACTGTTAGGAACTTTGATGGCAAATTACCCATGGGTTGTCACGAAATTTGGTAGAAAATTTGAAATTTTGCTGAACAAAGTCAAGGAGAAATTTTTGTGAAATTTTATCCTTGATTATATCAGTAGCTCTATAAATGAAAGTGTTTAATTATTTATTTGATGAGGATTCTTTACGAGATGAAGTGAGTATTTATAATTTGAAGCCTACTAAATACTCTCCTTGTTCACTGTTCTTGTTACAAAACTAAAAACAATTGCATTCACATGTTGTATGGTTTCTTCTATTATGAATGAAAATATTAATTTTTTTTTGTAGGCTCAAGATTCAACTCCTTTCTCAATAGGAATTTCATCAGATGAGGACCCAATTCACATGATGAAGAATGGGATACTATTTCCAAAAGGTCAAACCATTCCTAGTGTTAAGGTTCTAACCTTCCAGCGAAGTAATTTCTTCAATTTGGAAACATACTATGCTGATCCAAAGGAACTGCCTGCTGGTGTATCATTTAAAATTAGTTGTTTTATGGTATGACTTCTTACAGCATTTGGTTATATGGAAAACTTGGAAGTCATCCATTTCTCATATGTTTTCCTTGAAAGACATGACAAAAATTGGGACACATTAACATGCTACTATTTCATATGTGCGATTTTGGATTTGGTGGTTCTCATACTTCCTTGATAGCATATTGATTCATCAATGATGATAGAGTACTCATAGAGAAAATAGACGAATTTGGTTCCTTTTATATGCAAAATGCAAAAAAAAAAATTCTTCTTCTTTTGGCAAAACGTTTGGAGGCATCTTAGAGCAAACAAGTCCTATTCTTTGCTCACTGAAATTTTTTGAGTAGTTTGTCTTTGCTAATAGAGCCAAGCTTGTGGTCTCTCCTGGGATGAGTGATAATTGTTGTCTTTAATATTTGATGGCTAGAATCTCTAATGTGAAAGCGATATTATACTTTTATATTACCTTATATAGTGACTTTGATTTTGTAATATAAAATTTAGAAGCCCGTACTCTAAGCTCTTCAGTTCAAATTTGGTCCTTAGCCATGTAAATCGGTAAGCTAATTGTTCAAATTCTAATAACTTAATGTTTGTGTCAGAGAAGTCCAGAGTGTCTTCTTCTTGCCAGTGTGCATGAATTTTTTTGGAAACCACCCGTATTTATTTTCATTTTCGTATATCAACTAAAACACCAGGATGTTCAAGGTTGTGGAGTATTCTGTATTGTACTTCGATAAGAATCTACTGCACTATTACATGTATGTCTAGCTCCTTTATCTTAACTTAACTCAATCCAACTAAACTTTATGGATCTCCAAATTGTTAGAATGAGAACATGAATTCTTTTCCATCACCAAACCTATTTAATGTCATATAATGTGTTAGCTATTTTCCCTTATTTTACTTTTTTTCCTTTCTTGATTTATTTAGTATTCTCGTATTGATATATTTGGTGGTAGACTCTTGTATACAGAGATGTCTACATGGATTTTTCCTTGTTTTAAGTAAAATTAAGAGAATAGGTAGAGGCCGATTTGAGTGGATTACAATAGACTGCACTTTTTGTAATGGGATTTGGAAAGTGATCACTGATTTACAACTTCTTAAACCAAATTAAGTTGTCTTAATATATTCAGTGAACGTAATTAATACATTGGTTGTTTGGAGATATTGATTGCATCAAAAGTTTATAAAAATTCTTTATGGAACACACAACCTGTGTCTGTAGTGAAATAAACCACGATGAGATTGCGATGTTGCACACAATTGGGTTCATATCTCTTTCTTTGCAGTATTTTTTGAATACTGACTTCTGCAAGATTATTTAGACATTTGGAGGCAAGAAGGATTGTTATGATAAAGTTACTACATATTAAGAAGAATCTAGAAATATTCTGTTAAATTTACTTTGTTATACATTGTCAAAACAGTAGTAGCATTTATAAAACAACTATGAACGAAGGATGGGAGAAACACAGTAAACATATGTTTGCACCAGCTATCCTTTTCTTTTCAATATCAGGATGAGAAATGCATATTGTCATGGCTCAGTATAAAGTCATTGCTTATAATGGAAGTGTTTTATTTAATAGGCCATCTTAAATATTGTATTATTAATTGACTGTTATAATTTCATTGGTCCCTATTACACAACCATGTTTTATATGAAATTATAGTCTATGTAATACATAAGTACGAATTTATCACTATCTGACTTCTTATTTGTTTGCGTGTTCCTTGTTAGGCAACATGTATTCAGTTTCTTTTGCTTATTTTCAAAGAAAATCTATTTAGGCGGTATCTGAGTTGCTATTATCGTATATGTAGATTGGCCCTTTGGAAGGCTTCAATAAGGAAAATGTGAAGATGAAAGTCAAGTTTCAATTAAATCTACAAGGAATTGTCACTGTTGAGTCAGCTATAGTAAGTATAGAGTTTAATTTTCAACCATCTTCTTTTAATACTTTCGTTAGGTTCTAAGAGATTTGTTTAGTGGTAATCTCATTACTACTTCAGTTGATTGAAGATCATGTAGAGGATTCTGTTACGAGGAGTAATGCAAATTCAAGTATGGACAATGTTTCTGATTCTTTCATGGCCGATAAAAATGCTACCGAAAACAACTACTGTACACAGCGGAAATCTTCACATGCCTCTGTAAGTTTGTCGCATCTTTGTCATTTGTGTCATTGTGTACCATCACTCCAATTTTCTTGCTTGTCTAAAAGAACACATTGCTTCGTTGTATGTAAAAATAATTATTTGGTTTAAAAGAATTAGTCAATATAAATGCCTTTTGAGTAAAAGTTTCATAAATTAGTAACTGTTAATTACACTTTGCATCACTGCCGTTAGCTCAATTTATAAAGATTCCTATGGTAATTTGTTTTCCTACACTTACCTCCCTTATGGTTTTCAATTTTTGAACATACCCGTTTGGCATTTAAAATCTTTAACGTTTGGATGGTAAAAGGAAAATGAATTAATGATATTCTATTTGAAAAAAAATCATCAAAAGTGTCTTTGTAAATCGAGCTACACATAGGGATGCAAATTATAACTAATTCGATTAATAATACATTATACAAAAAAGACTAGGAAAATTAAATTATTATATAAAAAATATGTGTAACGTGATTTGTTTTCTAAGATTATTGAAAAGAGATTCTACCTGAGAGCTTAATGCTCTCCCTATACATGGCCTTTTGCAGGCTGGTACCAAAAATGATAGACCAACAAGGAGGATTGTAATACCTGTCTGTGAAGATATATATAGTGGACTGACCAAGGCCGAGCTCTCGGATGCGCTTGACAAAGAACATGAGTTGAGGCAACGAGACAGAAATATTGAAGAAACAAAATGCAAGAAGAATGCATTGGAGGCTTATGTCTATGAGACACGAAGTAAGGTACAAGTTTGATCTTAAAACATAATTAATTATCTTGCAAATATAAAAACTAGATAACTGTTGTAACATGCTCAAGCACATTTAAAAGCCAAGTGGAGTTTCATACAAATGCGGTGATTAGCTCAACCTAGTGTCACTGCTGCCACTTAGGTATGCCATGTGGACAGAGTTGTGTAATTGAATTATGAATCAGAGAGGGTAAAGTTTTTTTTTACAATACTAAAACCCTAATTTGTTCAAAGTCTGCATTGAGGCCTTCAATAAATTCAAATATTCTCTCCCTTTCTACAAAACTCTTGATTATCACAACATCCTTGCTGCACTTCATTATCATGTTTTGATAATGATCTATTTCAAGCCAGAATTTTTTCTTAAGGTTAAAGTACTCTGTGACTGACTGGGTGCCCTGCTTGGTCGATGATATTTTAGTCTTAATTTCATAGACTAAAGCTGCATCTTGAGCCTTGGAGTACATCTGTTGAGTGGCTTGCCAAATTTTTCTCGTGTAGATGTGAGAAAGATGCAATTTCCGCTAATTTTTGGCTGCTTCGAGTTCCATAACGAGGTTCCTTAAACATGAAATTTCTTTGCTGCTACCAAGCATTTTAATGAATGTTTCAGGCATCTGAATAGATACTTTCAAATATTATCTTATCTGATTTGCATTGATGCATATGGTCATCGTATTTAAAGTTAGCATAAATTTATAAAGTGAAATGTTGTAATATTTGTTGAGATCATGAGATACTAACTACCACTTATCTCAAGTAATAAAAAGTAACTCTCACATTATTATGGTCCATCTGGATGTTCTCTTATCTTTGTAATTCAAATGTTCTACTTCTGAATACGTCTTAAGTAACAATATGTATGTTATCAGTTATTGAACACGTATCGGATTTTTGCAACTAACCGTGAGAGGGAGGGCATTTCAATGAGCTTACAACAGACGGAAGATTGGCTATATGAAGATGGTGACGATGAAACAGATAATACGTATGCTTCAAAATTAGATGATCTTCAAAAGGTGATTCTTGTTGAGCATCAAATAGATTTTTTTTTTATCTTCACCTTACTTGGCCTACTCTTATGATGTCACATAGTTGGTCGATCCAATTGAGAATCGTTATAAAGATGAAGAAGCAAGAGCTGTAGCTATAAGGGATCTATTAAAGTGCATTGTGGATTATAGAGCGTACGCGGATTCACTACTAGCTCCGGATGCAGAAATGGTATCACTATAAATCGTTAACCATGAATTTAAAATTTTGTGATAATGATTTTCTACTCTAAATGTTTCAGATTGTCAACGAGTGCAATAAAGCGGAGAATTGGATAAGAGAGAAAACCCAACAACAGGATTTATTGGCAAAGAACACAGACCCAATTTTATGGTCAATTGATATCATGAGCCAGACGGATAATCTACAGATGTAACACTCATTTGCTTTCAATTGAAATTTAGGAAAATCTTGCAATTTAAACGTCCATTCCTAGTTTCCTTTTTTATTACACCATCAATTTTGTGTACACATTGTAGAGTTCGCCCCATTCAGTGTTTTGAACTAGATAGTTTATTTGCCAACTGTTAATTATCTGGATCACAAATTTCACAAAATATAGGAATCAGATGCGAGAGAATTTGGTTTACTGTTAACCAAAATACTTACAACAGTGATTTACATTGAGTCACTTTAACCCTTTAGAATTAGGTGTAAACATGTTTCTCATTCTCATCCAAGACTTTATGTCATCACTCTTCTTATATGGTTTCAGTAGGCAGGGTCATTAATAATGTTTCATTTGCTTAATTTCAGGAGATGCAAGCATATACTAAAGGCTTCTTCTAATATGGAGGATCGTACTGGATCAGACCAGCGGAGTGCTAGCAATCACACCTGAAAATATTTGTTATTGACAGATATAAATCATACTTCTTCACTCTCTAAATAGGATAGGGAGAAAGGGAAGATGGGTGTGAATTATGGCCTTTGCTACAAATTGTAGTCTTTCTTCTTTGGTTGCATAATTATACCACAAGTGGTTATAATCTTAAAAAATTCCCAAGCTATAAAATACACCATCTCCCTCTGTCATTCATACAAACACATCCTTTTGAGCAATGGTACTAACAGCTACTCAACGATTGTCATTTGTTTTGAATAATGGTGAATTCAGTTGGTTATGATTTCATAGATATTCATCTACTACATTTTTTCACATATCAGAAAAATCCGAAAGCGATAGGAAGTTGAAACTTATTTCAGAAAAATCTGAACACAAAACATTAGAAGAAGAAGAAACCAAGTTGAAGAAGGGAAAAGTCTATGCTGAAACTAATGTGATACTAATTTACAAATTCTTCATTGATTGATTATTAAATTGAATAGAAGTCTTTTATTGGCTTATAGCATTAGAAATTCTCTGACAAAGAAAATCCATGTCAGATTATTCATTAAATTTTTAGATTGTTCTTTTTGTCTTTTTCTCCAATTAATTCCTATTTCTATCACTCTAACGCCTAAGAAATCAACCTTGTCCTCAAGGTTGAAAATTGTGAAAACCTTGCTCAAACATAAACATAACAGATTTTTGAGAAACCAACACTTAATTGCCTGAAATTTGAAATGAACCATATATTAGGTTGATTTCATTTTGTTGTAAACTCCAAAAAAAATAAAGGTTGTAGTCCATATATTGTAGCACAGAAACATGATTGTCAAAATTCATTTCCGAAAAAAATTTGTGATACACACCAAATATTTTTCTATTTTTTATGAAAATTGTTCGGTTGGCGTATGATGAAACCCTTATCAAGAATGTCTTGCTTGTTACCAGCAATCGCCAGTAATTAATGCCATGTTTGTTTGGAAGAAAATGGGGCAGTGGGAAAGAAATTTCATACTCTCATTTCGATTCCATTCCTTTTATTGCCATTGATACGGTGGTTCACTAAGAAATGCAATTTCCTAGTAATTGCAAGGGAATGGTTTTACTTAAGTTGAAAGGAATTCCTTTTGTCCATAACATATCCAAACAAATCAACCAAGATAATGATATCTCATTCTAATGTGAAAACTTCTGAGATAAGGTATGACACATTGGGTCTCTCACGGAAAATCAAATGGCATTTAGCAAAAAGATTTAATTGTTCTAATAGTGTAATGTTGGATACTAAATGGAGTCTTTTTTTTTTCTATTTGGGCTGCAAAATGAGAAATTGCAAGAAGTTCAAGGTGCAAAGGAGCAAATACAATTAATGCACAACTATTTTTATTCCTAGAAACACAATGTCTTAAAGAAAGTCATTACACATTGAGTTCAAATCAAATATATCTCTTCCTTTCAAGGATGGGTATCCCGCTTCCTTTTATTCACTTTTGGAGATGAAGGAAGCAGAAAGTCATTTCACTATAGCCTTAGCAGCAAAATCGTCTAGAGGGAGACCTCTTTCCAAGCCTTCAAAGATCACATTGTAAAGAATTACCCTCATCCTCCTCTATAGTTGGTCTATTGGACCCAAGACTTGTTTTGGTCCATTTAGCCTCTTTATGAGGGTATGTGAAAGCTCTATCCTCTCCATCTCGCAAAGTAGGAAATTCTTTATTTCGTACTTTCAAATGGATACGGGATTTTAGCTTGAAGAAGGAATCATTCCTTGATGATGCACAATACAATTGTTACAATAGTAGTTCTCGAAATTTGTACTGCAAAAAATTCATTTTATATCAAATGAGCTATAATATATGCAATTACTTTCCTAAACATATATGTAGCAGATTTGGTAATTCTTGATAGAGGAAAGTATTGATACTAAACACATACATATATACATATATATATATATATATATCTAATTTTGTGTAAAACCAGTGAAATATGACATTTTCTGCCATATAAGATTATACACTCTTTCTTTACTTTAACGTGATACACAGTATGTTATACATAGCTCCTATATAATTCTTATAGTAAGTATAATGCTAAATGACTTTTGGTGCCTACGGTCTTTAAGGATCGTGTAAGGCCAATGGGAGTAGTTAATGTGCTGGACACATAAAAGTTTCTTGGGTGCACATTCTGTAGGATAAAAATTAGTAGGATTATTATAGTGTTTTGAACTTATAGAGGACCATTT
>JAYMTB010000775.1:0-12718 GCA_036897585.1 Francoa sonchifolia
CGGCGGTGGAGATGGAGTGGAGGATTTCGGTGAGGATGGAAGAAGGGTGGACGGAAAGGAGGCCGGAAACGGCGGCGTGGGCATGGATTTGCATTGCTTAATTGCATTACTACTACTGATTATCAAATTTTGCATTTATTTTCTTTCTTTCATTGTTTGGTAAAAATTTATTCCTTTTGAATGTACAATTTCTTGACTGAAAATAAATAATAAATAATAAATAATGAAAAACTCTTAGAACAATACGAAGTGAAGGAAAATAAAATATTTACCCAATTACATATTTTGTATTGTCAAAAATTATCGAGTGAACGAATGTTTTGTAAAAAATTATATATTTGTTAAATTTTTACGTATTAGGAGTGTTTTCACGAGTTTCCGTGTTTGTTATTGATCAAGTTTTTGTTTCATGGTATTGACATATTGTTAAGTTTACTTTACTTCAAAAACGTTTTACCTATTAGTAGCCTCAAATAGTTGTATGTTGGAAATCAAAAATGTTGGTGAAGGTTGTTTGGCCGAACTCAAATTATTTGTTGTTACGTATGTGGATAGGAAAGAAAAAAATAGCATAACGGATAATGTTTCATCTCTAAAGAGAAGATGTGGAGTGGAGAATGACGCACTCATCTTATTATGCATTATTCGTAAGGGTCGCTAATTAGTATGTGCCTTATCTCCTTAGTATTCAAGGAAAAAAAATTATATTAGTATGTGAAATATAATATCAGAAAAATATGTGTTATAAGTGTAATTTTTGAGATACAATAATTCCTAATTCAAAAACAAACTGATTTATGATCTAATATTTTTTAAAACAAACAACAAACAACAAACTCTAGATCAATCTAAAGTTAGAATACCAACAAAAACAACTCAATAATATATTCCTTAATTCTTACAAAAACAAAAAAAGAAAACATTAAAAAATGCAATAATTTCCTCAATTAGCTCTTTAAAGTCACCCACTTTATAGTATATTAGTGGATTACTGCCTCATTAAGACATTAATTAGATTCTCATCACAACCATTTCTTAATATTGGCCAAACAAGTGTTTGGTGGGAAGTGATTGTATTGTACCCCATTAAAAAGATGAACCCTTTAAATTTTTTAATTTATTTTTTTTCATAAAATACAAAAAACACACCTGTTATTTTAACTTTATCCAACTATTCTTCAAATATTTAATTTAATTTTTACTTTTTTTCCACTTGTCATGATTAGGCACCCTCACTCTTTTAGTAATAAAAATGCAATTTTTTTTATAAAGGTGAAGAATAATAATATGGGTTCTCAGTGGAAGATAAGTATGACCCAATAAGGAATAATGCTTATTAGGACATTTTGAATTTACTTTGTCCTTTTTCTTTTCGAAATTTTAGTTACTTGGTCTTTATAAGCAAATGGGTATCTGAAAAAACCAAGAACAATGAAGTGGGCAATCTGGGTTTTGTCGTTTTGGGCTGAGCTCGAGAAAATACGAAAAAATGTGGAGGAAGAAGAAAAAAAAGGGATGAAATAGTGATGCCCTTTTGTTTCTTAATGAAAGGGAAAGTTATGAGGCAAGTCATTGAGGCAAAGGGAAGGCAAAGCCTTTCTTCCAGTTTGGTTTCTTTAAGTGAATCATTGAGATGTTTTTGTTTTGGTGATTTTAAGGTATGGAAGTGATGGATTTTGGGTTTGTTTTGTTTTGTGTTTTGGATTTGATGGTTGGAGTTATGTATGATCTGAAATTTGTGGGAAATGTTTTCATGCTTTGTATTTTGCTTTATTGAATGAATAATAGTGAGAGGTTTTTCCGTTGTTTATTTATTAGAATCTGTCAGAATTGTTGTCAGTTTTTTATTTGCTGGTGACCATGGCCTCTTGATTTGGGGCGTTGATTCTTGAACTTCAAACTTCCTACTAGAAAATTCATGAATCACTCTTCCATAATCAACTGCAAACACGTTCTTAGATTCCCAAGATATTACATTAGCAAAGAGATTTTACCAACACAAGACTGTCGTGATTTTACCACGAAAATGCTAAATATACTTGTGTAACCTTACTATAAACATAAAAACAGAACACGGGTATATAGTAATTTTAGAGAAATTGTAGCCAAAGTGTACGAACAATGTGGATGTTATGATATGATATAACACGTGTAACACACGTTTCTCAATGATTAGTTTACTAATCCCGGGAAAGAATTTCTCGCTACAAAATTATGTTGCCCATAAGGGGAAAATTATCGCCTATATTGTATTAACTCAAACAATCACATAACCTGCTCGCTTATAAATTCATTCTTCATACTTCATATCTTCATCGTCATCATCAAAGGTAGTTCTTAGTCCAGGTCTAAACTTTTCTTCATACTTTCGTAGATCAAATATGTAATGCTTGCCGCTGGCACGACTTTGAGAAGATTCGGAAAAAGCCCTTTGTAGAAACCTCCATAACCTTCGTCCCGAAGGGTTCTCCAGAATACGTCAGACATTCCCTTATACGCCACAGAACTATTTGAATGATGAGCTTGCATTCTAGATAGCATAAAAAAAACAAGATTCAAATACAGGTTTCGATAAGGATTGGCAAAACCAACCTAGATGAAACATAAAACGCAATGAACATAGTACCTGGTTCTAATAACCTGTAACGGATAGACACATGTTGCTCCAAGCGCTCCCGAAATTGTCCCACAACCCAATTGAACAAGAGGGCCGGGCTCTACAAAAAATGTACGCAATCAAATTTTCAGACATGTATGTCTAGGAAACATGTTTTTGAACAAAACCATGATTATGGAAGATCATACCACTATCACGAAGAATATATGTCTTTGACATATCTTTCAAAGTCTCATAGGCAGCAAGGTCGATTCCAGCATACGGGATAATTCCAAGAAGTGATGGTACAAGACCTTTGTAGAAAGCACGAGGTCCCTCGTGAATCCATATATCCTTTGTCAGTGTTCCCAATTTAGGAACTTTTGCACCTTCACAAGTTTGTAACCGAGTTTTCACGAGATCTAAAGGATATATAGCAGTTTGTGCCACCGCACCTGCCATACCACCTGCTAAAAGTCTTCCAGATGTACCTATGTCATGTTTGTTTTCCCCCATGTTATCTCCTATGACATTCTTCAACATTTCATAGGTGTAAAATTTGATGGCACTTTCGGGTGCAACCTTGACAACATTTAACCCATTGCCTCGAAAAAAACCCAGGAAACCACCTTCGTTCCATATCCTTTTAACAGCTGGTAGAATACTAGCACGTGCCGTTTGAACTTGTAATATTACTTTTAGGCGATCAAGAGGAGCGGTTGCGGTACGAGAAGCAGCTCCTGCAATCCCGCCTGCAATAAAATATTTGCTTCTGTGAACATGCTTCGTTATACCTTCGGGAATAACGGCTTGTTCTCCTATATCTACAAGGCATACTCTTTCCCAATGATGATATATATTTTCTATAGTTGCTTCATGTGGATACAGGAGAAGAAAGTCTCGCCATTCTTCGAAAGTTATAATTCCGTTATTATCTTTATCTACGTGTTCGACGAAATGAGCAAGTTCATTGTCATCCATTTCAATCCCTGCAAAATAGAAACTGCCAGAGCTTATAAGTTGAAAACAACTGGTAATTGAATGCTTTCATTCTAATAAACCATATCGGAGGCATAGATAAAACTTTATCAGATATTGAAAGAACCCAAAGAAAAAACATTATTATCAAAGTAAATCCAATCCATATATTTCTTGTTTGTATAATCAATATTTACATGGGCTTTTGCCTTTTCTTGTCATAAACAGAACTCTTTATTCATCGAAAGAAATAAAGAAATTAAAAGTGAAACTCTATAATTTGAACAATGACCATTTACACAGTGTCCATCAGTGTTGCATTGGACCATTTAATTAGTGAAAGACCCGCGAAAAACATAGATAAATGACGAGCTTTTATCATATCTTAATTTACACAGCGTCACTTGAGTTCATTGATGAACTCCACTTGTAGTATATACAATTTTCTAGGGTATTAACTCCTATTGAACCTATAAAAAGAATTATCTAACAACTTCACCATCAAATCTTTTACTTAGTAGAAAAGACGGATCACTCTCCATGCCCATCTCAAAGTCTACAAATTGTATCCATTGAAAAAGATGAGGTTGACGTCCACTTTCTAAACTTGACTTTCCTACTACATGCTTGGTAATACACGGAATCCTACTCCTATAATTTTCAGTAATTTACAAGGCAAAGAACCAGAGATGTTGAAGCACCATTCCTAAATGTTTATCAAAAGGCTTTAGACATTTTGAGTGCTGATCCTATATTTCACACTCTAGATAAGCTCCATACCAATTCAAGTTTTCCATCATATTTCCCCATAACATCATCTAGTTATAAACTGCAAAATTTATAGGTCTTTTGAGCATGATCTTGCTTTCTTTGGATACTTAAGTTGCTAATCACCAAATCCTTCTTTTTCTATCACCAGTTTCAAAGGAATGTCCAATTACCAAAGGCATGCAACCACTTATAGAGGCCTTAGAATGACTCGTGTTCTTATAACAGCTAGTGCAACAGCATGATGCACATGTAAAAGCTCAAAACAGATTGCACTTTTCTAATCGATTTACATGCTTCACTTGAATAACACAATGATTTGGAGCACGGTTTAACTATCAACGAAATCAATACACAACTACATCATGACATTAAACAGATAAAAAAATCCAAAACAACAGAGAGAACATAGCATACCAGCCATAACAAGTGCATCCCAAAGCTCTTCCGGCAAAATACACCCATTATGCTCAACATCAATCATTTGAAAAATACTGTAAAGCTCAAGTTCCTTAGCATCCATATAACGCCTAAACTCCTGATAATCAACCCGACCATCCCTATTCGCATCACAAACCTTCAACAAATCCTTTGCATACTTATACTCTGCCGGTATCTGAAGTCCAGACAACCCAGCTTCAATCTGAGCATAATCTAAATACCCAACATTTGCCACATCAAAAAAATTGAAAAGACTCCGAATTCTCACATCCCTCTCTTCCTTCGTTTCCCTCAATGCTAAAAGAACATGTTCCATAGATGCTGGTCCTGGTTTCTTCACCAGATTGCAGCAACCAGAACTACCATCATTGTCAGCCGCCTTCGTTCCTGATTTCGTCTCCATCTTTGGCAAGCTGCCTACATGCTCCACTGCATGTCCTGCCCCAGTCATCCCTTCAAATTACCACAATTCAATCACTATTATTACTAAGAAATTCCAAATGAGTTCTTCAGATCTAACTAAAATTGATCAGTTTCTTTTGCAAAATAAGATCCTAACAATCAATACAGAATCGTCCCTTTTTCAATTAAGGTAGGACCACCATATCTATTCAACCAACACCCATAAATTTCAAATTCAACACAAACAAGAACAAATCCCAAGAGATCCAAAACCTGGGTCAAATCACTAAGACACTACGAAGGGACGATTCTGTACTTGATCAGATAATCAATACAGAATCACTAAGAACACAAATATACCTTATCGCTACGCCAACAGTGGCGGAGGAAACAGATAATCCCCCACCAGAGAAACCCTCAAAAACAAATAAATAATCTTCAATTGCTATAAATTTGATCAACAACCAATTGAAATTTGAGTCAAATTAGAAGAATTAAGCTAGAATAGGCGACACCCAGAAGGTGAACGGTGACGGAGACCAGGTGGGGAACACGGCGGCGATGATGGGTTTCTGGGTTTTCGACGAGAAGGTGAAAGGAAGAAGGATCAATGGCGGATATTCTTGTCTAAGTTCGGTCTTTTATGCTCCTTGATTTTCTTTCTAATTTTAATTGGAATTTCCTTACAAGATCTTGCCAAATTAATAACATTTCTTGTTTTTTACTTTTAATAACCAAAAGTATTTAATATTTGTATTCACAAAATTAAAAATCATATAAAGGAAAAAGAAAAAGAAAAGTTATCAATATAAAGTATTTAATTTTTGTATCTACAGAATTGAAAATCACATCAGAACTAAAGAAAAAAAAATATCATCACAAAGTATTTAATTTTTGTATGTGCAAAATTGAAAGAGAAGAGAGAAATGACAAAGCAAAGAAAATATCACCACAAATTATTTTATCTAATTTTTGTATCTGCAAAATTGAAAATTATAGGAGATAGATATTAAAAGAAAAAACAATATCACTAGAAAGTATTTATTTTTTTGTATTTGTAAAACTGAAAAAGGTCAAAAGAAAAGAAAAGAAATATCAATAGAATATATCTGCAAAATTGTAAATAAATGTCAAAAATAAATAAATAAATAAACTTAATCATATTTTTGTCGCCTAAACTTATACTCTCAAACTTTTATTTATAACAAAATATCTCACGTATTTGTAATAAAACATTAGTTTCGGTTACCATCCGTCCGAACCTCCTTTCTATGCTAAAGTGCCCTTTTTCTCTAATTTTTTTTTTTCATTCTTTTTCCTCATTCTTCTTGCATATTTTAATTTTTTTTTACTTGGGTTTGTTATTAGTGTTGTTTGTTAAAGAATCAAATTAGAAATCCATATGCAAAGTTTTTCTATCAACAAAGACACTAACATTTAGAAAAATCGAAAAAAAAATAAAAAAAATTTGAATCTACAAAAAAATCGCCAAATATTCCAAAATTCTATCCAAAAATTCCTCTATGAATTCATTAAATTTAACAATACATATCATGAGAAATGTGAGAATAAAATGGTTGATGAATAAGGCAAAGTCTTTCGTTGATAAATTTGATGGGCTTACACCATCGAATTCGGCTGATACTATCACCGTCGACAAAAATAAAAAATGAAAAAAATTATATTTCTTTGTTAGCAAAACCACCTAATTCTTCTGAGTATGATAATTGTAATAATTACCGGTTTGTTCCAATGCCTATTGGGAACAAAAAATTGACAATTCATATATTCTTCATACCATGAAATTTTTTTCTAGGTAGACTTTTTATCATCTTGCATGAATTTTTAGATTTATCTAATTGATATAATTCAAAACAAATGAACTCATTTTAAAATCTTTACTTATCCTATTTTATTTCATTTTTCGTGGCCGAATTTGTAATCAGTGAAATTAATTCGATAGTCGATGAAGTAGATGAGGGTGAAATTGATAACAATTTCATCACCCAGTTGGCTAAATTTGACTGTAACGTTAATTCTTCTTCCCTTGTTTCTCGCTTCACCGGAACTGTTGACGTTAAATTTTGACGTTTCAATTCGGGTTCCGAAAATACTCCTGACATAGCTTAAAAGATAAATCAGTGATGAAATAGAAAAATCATTCAATAAAAATATGGAGGTTAAGAGGATAGAAAATAAAAAAAATAAAAAGTAAAAAAGAATTAAAAAAAAGGACACTTGAGCATATATAACTTAAGTTTAGAGGGACACTAACAACTATTATTTTACAATAGTTCCGGAGATAAAAGATATTTAAATCAAAAATAAATATTACAGTATTTTTTTTATAAATTTGCTAAACAAGGGAAGCAAAATATAATTAATCTTTAAAAACATATTAATAAAAATATTTAGTTTGAATTTAAATCTAAGTTTTAGGCAATAAGTTAATAAATAAAATTAATTATAATATATTTGTGTGTAAAATATATGCAAAATAATTTTTTTTATTGTGGTGTTTTTCTTTTTTTAATTTAAATAAAAAGTAAAAGATAATATTAATTAATTTAACTTATCAATTATTTGTATTTTTATCCTGAATATCACATTTGATTTAGATAACTACAAACAAGATAATGTGAACCATGTATATAAATTGAATTCGAGTCAATATTTAATGCTACTCGAAATCTGATTAACTTGGAACTCGATTTAATTTAAATATTTTCAATTAAAAATATGAGTATAATGTTACTATCTAAGTATGGAGAGACTCCAATTCAAATTTTAATTTTTATTATGTCCACATCTCAATATGATAATTATGGAGTATCATATTCATATTATGTGGATGAGGTAGAATTGTATCGTTGTGGTGATAGAAATTTTAAGAGCAAAAATTACAGTAATGAGCCAAATTTGGGATCGATGCTATAGCTTCACTATCCCACGCGATCGATCTATAGATGTTCAAACATTGATACTATCAGATTTTTTGTGGGGAATGAGTGTGCCTGATGTTTGTCATGAAATAGCTACGAGTATTATGCAAGATGCTTGTTCAATCTGCATCTGATGATTATTCCGCTTACAGTGCAGTAGTCATCGGTAACTGCCGGAGCGAGCGAGAGAGCTGTCGAAGTGCTAGAGAATGTCGTTTTTGAAGGTCCGGAAAAAAACTAGTGTTTTATACGTTTAGGAGAGATTTCGGTTGGTATGGAAGTTACAGGAACCTCGCATATATATCATGGAAGTTGCATTCGGACTCGTCACGTTTGTCCTTTAAGTTGGGGTCAGATCCCGAGTGAGTAAACACTAAAGATTATGTCAGAATAAGATGAATAAGAACTTCGTAGATTAATTTTGATTCGATAGTTGAATATTTTTTAATATTAATAACTTTAGTTCATATACGTTATAGCCTATTATGTCATTGTTTAGATTTTATAATGTTAATAGTATATACAGAAATCTGTTTCAAATCCAATATAATGCCTACGGATAAATATGAAAACTATAGATTTTCAATCCACTTTTTCTACAAGCAGTTAGATTATATATATTATGACTAGAAATCTTGGAAAAACACGTTCAAATCACAATCGGTTCATACCCGTCTTCCCTTTTGTTCTTGAGTTGGGCACGAACAATGAAGCCAATTGCGATTAGCACTCCTACTCCTACGAAAGCAACCACCCATTCAAAACCAGAAATTTTCATGTTATACGCCTGCAAACACAAGCATTTGCAATTAACATTCCAAACATATTGGTTGCTTATTATTAGAATGAATGTATGAATGTGGCGAAAATCTTACGAGATTTAAAGTTTGTACAGAAAGGGAAGATTTGGACCTCGGCAATTCATCTGCTACCAAGATGTAGAAGAGCGCCATAACGCCTGTGTGTTTCTGGGTACTGCTATAATTAGATTCCAGAACTAGAGTTTCTCTGTCGGCTATCTTGACAGATCCTGGTTGAGGATAACAGGTGGACATTCCGACAATGTACCCAGCCTCGTTTCCCGATTCCTCCCCTTCTCCGTAAGTTGGAATAGATGAACAAATAACCCGTCCATCCTAAGACAGCATATAAACATCATTGAAAAATGTTCTTACATACTAGGTACGGATGAAAACTAGTACGCACATATGATAGACAGGAGAGCACTTTGATACTAGCAGAACAATCTAAAGTGTGAAGTTTCGACTTTGTATATCATAAACATTCCCATCACGCGAACTCGTAATATTACATTGGAGGTTCAAACTCAAGATGTCGTATAATCTAATATCATGTCAAACAGTTACTTACTCTAACAGCTCTTGCTTGTGAGGGAGGTGTCATCTACAAACATATATAACAAACATATAATTAGATGTTGAAATATCACCTCTCCATATAAAGTTGAACCGACCCCCCCAGAATGCTGATGGGCAACAGCATAGATGACATAACCACCAGTAGGCAGAGGAAAGCTAGTCCTTTTGTTGTCAATGCAAACACCATTAGCCGTAGTAGCAGTGTGGCAAGACTCAACATCATACTCCACCTGAACAAAAGAAATTCCTAAGCTCAATCACTAAGGAAACTGAATTGAGAAAAATGAGAACGATGATACAGAATATGACTGTTACATGGCAACTATGTGTTCCACTGAGCGCTGTTGAATCGTTCGTTCTAATCCAAGTGTCAGTGACATCAAATATATAAATCTTAACGGGAATAATGAACTCATCCCAGTCGACCCATTTCACAGTATATTTCAGGTAAAGAGTTCTCTTGCTACCCTCAAAGCCTTGTCTCAACTTGCATTGTGTTTTATCATAACAACATAACAAACCTCCTTTATACCCTGGCCTCAAAGGTCGATTATATTCATCCATTGTAAGATTGTATAGATCGCACCTGCATTCAGTACATCCCAACTTATCTTCCACACCTCGGGTGTCAATTGCATGGACATTAAGCATCCATCTTTCCTCATAGCCCTCAGGGATCTCTGCAGGATTACCAACTTCAATTCCATAAGGATCTGGAACATGTGTGGATGTTCTTCTAGTCTCAGATCCTAGGCCAAAATATTGTCCAAGAGAATTATTCTGGCATATTCCATCGTTCCTCACAAAAATATGATCTGATAGATGAAGCTTGCGATCACCATGGTAGTCTTCCTCTTCCACAGCTTTCTTTTGATAATACCTCGCAACAACCCAGTGATGGAGATAAGTTTCTTGAAGAGGAATAGGTTTTCCTGCCTCATCCACAACCTCAGCATTAAAACTCTTGATACCAATATGATCTCTTGGAAAGTCAATGTCGTAGTAGTATTTGTTCTCTACTGATCCCGCTCCCAGCACAAATTCACGAGACAGATAAACTGCAGACTTTATCCCATTTTCATTTTTCAAAATAGCTTCTGAATATTGTATTCTCAACAGCAGTACAACAAATGCTAATGATAGCACCCAACCACATGAACTATGTATCATTTTTCCCACTCTGCTGGTTTCAATTTATCTGCTCTGGTCAAACCACAAATACTCATATAAGCTCAAGCATAGCATCTAATAAAGTTAAAATCAAAGAAATATAACTAAATAACAAATGCATATCAATCTAGTGGCAGTTTGCTCCCTGAACCAAGTTATTCAATTATGTTGGATGTGTGACGAAAATTAGGGCTGACATGGTGATTTCTTAAATCAATAATAAAGTCACTCTCCAGACAATCACTTGGTCTAAAAGTTCAAACTTACAGAGTGAGGCAAACTCTATATATACTGACACTCCCATCACACGAAAGGAAATTCAAATCCAGGACCTTTTGTGTAACTATGTCACACAAACATCTTTTCGAAGCTCAAACTTGTGGAATAAGGCAAAGATATAAATTGAATTCCTAAACCATCTAATTCCACCAAATTACAGTAAACCGTCATTACAATCCCAAAAGCACCATATACCAAAACAAACGTAAATTTTCTTTTCTAACAGACTGTGACATACTTACAGAAATCAAATCATAATAACAGAAATGAAGACGGTGGTTTTCTCAAATCAATAATAAAGTCACAAGATCATTTTCTCTACAAGCTCAAGCTGGTAGAGTGAGGCGATTCTATACATACAGACACTCCTCACACAAAAACAAAATACTCAAACACAGGACCTCATGTACTCTGTTACTATGCCACTCGAAGCTCAAACTAGTACTACAAGACAGCATTTACATATATCAGTATATCAATTTCATCCATTCAAACACCAAGCATAAGAATTGAATTCCAAAACCAGCAAAATTCCACAAAATTACAATCAACCTCCATAAGCACCAAAAAAAACCCTAACAAAACCTAAATCTCCTCTGCAACAGCACACAGTGAAAAATTACAAATATCAAAAGATAATCGAACACCAAATCTCTGAAACGCAAGCTCTTACAAGCAAAAACCGGATGAGAAAGTGCCGAAGAATGTTGATGAGAAAGCAAGATTTGAGGAGATTTGTATGATGCGAATGAATAAATATAGGTGGTCATCAAGATAAAGCGTGGAGAAGAAGGAAGTGATTACGACACGGCCGGACAAATGGAAGCTCCGAGTGAGAACGTCAATTCAAAGAGATGATAAAAAAAACCTCAGCCATGACGTCTTCCCATTTTTCCTTATTTAATAAAAAATAAAAAATAATAATTAATTATAAACTCAGATATTAATTATATGACTCATCTTTTAATTACTTAAAAAAAAATGAAATTTAACCAAAAAGAAAGAGGACAAAAAGGTCTTAAATGATAGCACTGTCTCCACTCCAAGGAGTGAGACCAAAGAAGAAAACAACAAAAAATATATAATTTATGTAGAAAAGGACAAAGAAATTAAGTATTTCATTTTTAGCATTTTGATAATTACAAATTTAATATTAGGGCAAAAAAATTCTTAAATAATATCTGTGTTAACTTGTTGGACAAGAGTGTCTCAGTTGGGCTTGGATTGGGCTGGACAGTGAAAGCCCAACCCAAACCTATTTATTTTCAATTTTTATTTTTTTCCATAATTTCAAATTAATTTTACCCATCAAAATTAAAATATTATTAATTATTAATAATTACGAATTAGATATAAGTATTAATTAATATAAAAGCTCTATAAAATTGAAATCAAATTACCCAAAGTCAAAACTTAGTTTTAAAACCTCATGAACTCCAATTAATCAACAACTATCCAAACTTCTAGTTTTCCAATTTTTGATCAATCCCATTATTGGTTCTCTTTTTTTTTACCCAAATTAAATAAAAAATATATTCTTTTTTGTTTTTCAAATCTGGGTCTGGAAACAGAAGAATTGAAATTTGTTGAATCATTCCGTATCTCAATCAATGGCAGCCGTACAAATTTGGGTCGAATTTCTTCAAGTGAAATTGGGACTATGTAAACCTCAATTGGCGGCCATAAGGAGAGGGAAATCTCTCTCTCTCTCTCTCTCTCTATATATATATATCTATAGGGACAGGGGGGGCTCAGATGCCGAT
>JAYMTB010000776.1:0-12717 GCA_036897585.1 Francoa sonchifolia
CATCAGATTTGCGTCCAGTTTTTCATTTTTTTTTTTTGCAATTTTTCGTGAAGATTGTGGTGAATTGTATAACTGTTGAAGTTATTTCATGCTGATTGATAGGGTGATCGATAAAGGGAAGCGAATTGCAGTTCTCGAGTTTAAGAGCGGCAATGGATAAGTCTAGCACTTTGGAGTACATCAATCAGATGTTTCCTACTGGTCACTCTTTCATTTCTTATGCTACACTGATATATATACACACATATGAAAAGTTATATGTATATAATCACCATTGCTGTTTTTTGTGCTATTTAATAAATTGCTCTGTTATTAGGTAATCTTGGTTTATAATCTAAAGTAAATTGTTAATGGTGATTGCATTCACGGATTTACACAACCATTGTTTTTTACTTTTGTTTGATTTGATTGTTTCTCCAGTCTCCTATTGAACTATAGTGTGATTTCACTGAAAAACTGTACTGTAGCTTAGTCATAAACAACAGAGCATGAGGGGATGTTTGTCAGTGTGTATGCAAATGTGTTTTGAATAACACAAGAACATTGATGAGGATTGATCAGTGGTCTAAATTAATCTTGTGAAACCAAGATGTGGTTTGTTTGATATGGAATTGTGCAACTTCGAAATGTTATTCACTTTGAAATCTTGGTCAGTTTAAATTTCATTTGTTTTTGACATGTATAATTGAACGTCATGATAATTTTTCCCAGGTAATATATATTTATTTACTTTCATGTTTGTTATTACACTGACATTTAGCTTTGTAATTAATATACAGAGGCATCTTTATCTGGTGTTGAGCCACTTATGCAAAAGATACATAGCGAAATCCGCCGTGTGGATGCTGGAATATTAGCAGCTGTTCGCCAACAGGTGATGAACTTTGGATGCTGTTTATTTAGTGTTGCAGACTGTCATGGTATCCGTGGCCTCCAAGTCATTTTTTTAATAGATGGTTGTGAAAAAGTGACACTTTAGTGACTGTGGGACGAGTCAAAGAGAAGAGAAGGGAGGTCAGTTCCATGGTTAGTTTCACTCTTTTGATGGTCTAGCTGCTTTTGACTGCAGAGCAATTCCGGAACCAAAGCCAAAGAAGATCTTGTTGCTGCTACACGTGCTGTAGAGGTCAGTTCATAAACATGAAGTTGTGAAAGTTCTATATATATAATCATGAAAGTTGTTGACACTGTAATGTTTTAGGCTTTGTTCTTTACTTCGTTTGCTGATCTCAAAATTTGATGAAGTGCCTAGTGCTGCAGATGACATTTGTTTCTTCTTTTCTTTTTGATGAGTTACTTTTTTAACTTCCATTTACTTTCCTGCGAAACAGGAACTCATGTATAAGATCCGAGAAATAAAAACCAAAGCTGTGCAAAGTGAAACAATGGTTCAGGAAATATGTCGTGACATTAAGAAGTTGGACTTCGCAAAGAAGCATATCACAACTACAATTACTGCTCTTCATCGCCTTACAATGCTAGGTTAGCATATTTTCTCCTTCTATGTTTTTCTTCTTGTCTCTTTATAATTTATACTCACCAAGCGTGTTAGGATGAAGATGGTCCAATTGTTTAACTTGTTGATGGATTGTTTGGGTTCAAAAACATTTCATGGAAATAATGAATCGGTTTAAATGATGTGGTTCCCTACAATTTTAGAAAGATCAATAGAGATATTAATTGTGAAATGCTAGCCAAAAACTTCCATCGAAGATAATTCCAGATTACCTGAAGGTACAAATATATATACAAGCCCACTCTTGGTGGCTTTCACCTTAGCATCTAAGGTGTTCCTCTTTTCCTTTCTCCTTCTGATAGAGATTAAGAATTGCTTAGATAGTGATAGTAATTTTACCAAACACACAACATCAAGCTAAAACACAACCCTCACTTAATCCCATTCCATATCAATAATTTTTGTTAAGTTTCTATAAGTTTGGCAAGCTGTTTCATGGACATGATTATAGGACCTGACCATATATCCAAGGTTCATTAGTTCTAAAACAGAACAATGTGAGATTCTAGGAGTATGTTGATTGTTTACATTGATACACTGTGTTTACACTTGCTCACTCGCTCTATTTAGTAATAAAATTAAGTTTTCTATATATGAATGAGGTTGAGGTAGAAGATAGCTTCTATATTAACTCATATTGCATTGCTATGCAGTCTCTGCTGTTGAACAGCTGCAAGTTATGGCTTCTAAACGACAATATAAGGAGGCAGCTGCGCAGCTAGAGGTAAAATATTTGTTGTCTGCTCTTTCATTCTATTACATATTTTTATTTTCCCCAAGGAAAGATTTTTTATGACATTTTCAAAAATTTCTTTGTATTATTCTAGTGGAAGTGCATTTTGTATGTTAAATATGATTCATGATGTATTTCAGGCTGTAAATCAGTTATGTAATCATTTTGAAGCCTATAGAGACATTCCAAAAATCACAGAGCTCAGGGAGAAATTTAAGAACATCAAACAAATACTAAAATCACATGTATTCTCTGATTTTTCAAGGTATGTTATATTTATGCAATTTTGTATTTAAGAACCACTATAAAAGACACAAAAGGAGTCTACAAACATAAAAGGAATACTCCTACATGTTTGAGCTGTCTTTGAATTGCTTTCATCTTCTCTGATGTTTTTCCTCTTTGTTTCAGTGAATTACATCATAGAATTGTTATTATCTACATATTTGATGAAATAACTTTTTGTCCCGGTTCTTTATCTTTTGGTTTTAATCTCAGCTTAGGTACTGGTAAAGAGAGTGAAGAATCAAATCTGCTGCAGCAGTTATCTGATGCTTGCTTTGTTGTTGATGCTTTGGAACCATCAGTTAGGGAGGAGTTGGTAAATAACTTTTGCAGCAGGGAGCTTACATCATATGAACAGATCTTTGAAGGAGCTGGTTTGTTTACTTACTATTTATATATATAATATTTTAGTTTGTGAAATTTATGTTCGCTTTGTCAGCTTTTGATGCCCAGAATTTAGTTTCTAAGACTTTTTATTTTACTAGAACTTGCAAAGTTGGATAAAACCGAACGAAGATATGCATGGATCAAGCGTAGAATAAGAACAAATGAAGAAATCTGGAAAATATTTCCTCCTCCATGGCATGTTCCTTATCGGCTTTGTATCCAGTTCTGTAAGAAGACGAGGTATGTTGACTAATCACCCTTTGTGACCAAATATTCTTAAGTAAAAAAATTTATAGTTCGAGTACTTTTTGATAGAAAAATATTCATTTGGTTAGATATTCGCCACGTAAGGCAATAAAATCTAATGCACCGCTTATACATGTAGAGGACTGTTTAATAATGCATACCATAAGGCAATAACATAGAACAAGATTTTAAGCCGAATTTGATCATAAAAAATGTTTCTCTTTTCCAGGAAACAACTCGAGCAAATTTTGGACAATCTGAAGGAGAAGCCAGATGTTGGAACATTGTTGTTGGTAAGCAAGACTCTCCAACGAAATGTCTAATGATATACCCTTATTATCACTATCACATTATTTGTTCATCTTTTTAATTTGTAAATACTTGAAACTTCATATTCAGTTATTCATAATTTTTTTCAAATCTGTATACTGACTGGGTATATGTATTTGACCATTATGCTATATTTCCAGATTTTTTTTTCTCAAGGTATGCCACCATGTTGCAAAAAAATGTTTTGATTCTTCTGATGTTTCTTGTGCCATTTCTTTTAGGCACTGCAAAGAACTCTAGAATTTGAGGATGAATTGGCAGAGAAATTTGGGGGAGGGGCTCGAAGCCGAGAAATTGGAAATGACATTGAAGAGATTGGTAAAGGAGAGAATAATAGTAAAACTGTTTCAGATATTCGAAAGAAGTATGAGAAAAAGTTTGCGGCAAATCAAGAGAGTGGGACCGAAGTAAGGCATTATTGTTGCTTTTATATAGCTTAGCAAAGTCTGTCCAATAAAGATTTATAATGTCAAGTTGGCGGTCGGTTGTTCTTTTGCTTTGTTGGCAGGAAATGGACAGAAATAAAGATTTGTCTGTGCCTGGTGCAGGGGTAAATTTCCTTCCTTCTAGGATTGCACTTTCATTGGTATTAGCATTACTATGTAGTTAGCTCACATATATGCCATGGCATGAAGTTTTATACTGGATATATGGTGTGTTTCATCTGCATGATATCCGGAATTACTTCAATAAATGGAAAGTTACAGGAAGAGTTTGAATATTTGGTAACAGACAAATTTCTTGTCAAGCCAAATTTGTCCCATTTTCATTCCAAATCATATTATGATGTGAGTTTTTTTATTTGTTTCGAGTTAGGAAACTGAAAGTATTCTCTCAAATCTACTTTCTACTGGCCTGATTCAATTACCACTGGATTGAAACACTAAAAAAAACTTCAAATAGTGTCCTTTATTAGTACCACACTTATCTAAGTTCTTACTAAATGAATTTATAAAGGATTTGTTGTACATTACAAATCATACTGAGTGATGTAGTATACAAGTGAGATTAATATAGGTTTTTTTTTAACTCCCTCTCATACTTCATAGGTAATTCTTCCCTTCTTGATTTAAGGTATCCATATGGTCCACTGGATATAGTTTTGATATAGACTAAAGCTCGACTCTCTTTTTTGGCTTTTGGCTAGTAAAGATAGCTCCTGAGAATTGTTTGTTCTTGTACATTTGGCAGTTCAACTTTCGTGGAATTATTTCATCTTGCTTTGAACCTCACTTGACAGTATATGTAGAGCTGGAAGAGAAAACACTAATGGAGAATCTGGAGAAACTTGTTCAGGTAGTTTGGTTCTTTCAATCTTTGTCATATAAATTTTGTTATTTTCTGGTGCTTAATTATATTTGCTTATTATAGGAGGAAACATGGGATATCGAAGAGGGAAGTCAGAATAATGTTTTATCAAGTAGCATGCAGGTAGGCTACTCGACAATTTTTCTCGGACAATATTCAAACATGGAATTTGTTACTGGAGCTTGTAAAAAAGTATCTTCCATGAAAATCTGGTCTCTTCTGAATATGTAATGTCTGGTCATAACAGTTCAAATGTAATAATTTTCCTCTTTTGTAGCTCCTGCAATTTCGGAGAGGGGATGTGGCGGTTGCCTTCCTCAATATTGGATTCATTTAACTTTTTTATAACATGAAATACTTAGGTTGTTAGATAAGAAGTTAGACTTCCTCTCCTTTTTTGTTGGTGTTCTGCAATTTAAAAACAAAAAAATTGCATTATTTGTGAACATTTTCACTTGCCTTTGCTGTTTTCTTTGAAATTCCAAGTTGACTTCATATGGCAAAATTCGAACTTAGGTGTTGGGTCTGTCTTATTTTCCTTAAAGTATTCATCGCATCATCATTTACTCCATTTTTGTGTTTTGTAGTTGTTTCTTTTAATCAAGAGGATCTTAAAGCGATGCAGCAATTTGACAAAGAGCCAGACTTTATTTAATTTGTTCAAGGTGAGTTCATCCAAAGCAGATAAAACATGTTCCATACAGAACTTGACTTCATTTTCCGTTTCCATCATTAGGTTTTTCAAAGAATTCTTAAAGCATATGCGACAAAGCTTTTTGCTAGACTACCTAAGGGCGGTACTGGGATTGTTGCAGCAGCCACTGGTATGGATGGACAAATAAAGGTATATGCGTAACATTTTAATTTCAGATTATTTTGAAACCTTTCTTATTTTAATCAAGACACTCATTTTTCTTTTTATGCATTTGACAATCTTGAGTAGACGTCTGACAGGGATGAAAGAGTGATATGTTATATTGTAAATTCCGCTGAATACTGCCATAAAACGGTGAGTTTTTTTTCCAAGTCTTTTAATTTCTCACAAACAGAATTAATTACTTAAAACACTTGTATTTTGCTTTTGTTCACAAGCATGCATGTAGCTTAACTCAACTAGTTTGGAATCAAGGTTTAGTTGACTTGAGTTGAGTATATGTCTGAAAATTTTTGCTACAGATAATGAAGATGTATCTTGACACAATTGTTATAATTCTTTTGACAGTCTGGTGAGCTGGCTGAAAGTGTATCCAAAATAATTGATTCTCAGTTTGCTGATGGTGTGGACATGGGGGACGTGCAGGTACTAAAAATCTCATAAATAATTCATTCAATAGCAAATCATAATGTTTGTTTCTTCAGAATCCATGCAATTGTGCAGGATGAATTTTCAGCAGTTATAACAAAAGCATTAGTAACCCTAGTTTATGGCCTGGAAACAAAATTTGATGCTGAAATGGCTGCGATGACACGTGTTCCATGGGGTACCATAGAAAGTGTTGGCGATCAATCTGAGTAAGTGCATTAATATGAGTTTTTATTTATTTTAATCATAAACTAGGACCAGAGAAACTTATTCAACAGATCATTAACATCCATTTTCTCGCAGTTATGTCAATGCCATAAATACGATTCTCACTGGCAGTATCCCTGTACTTGGAAGCCTTCTTTCACCCATTTACTTCCAGTTCTTCCTGGACAAGGTGAATAAAGGAAGGATGATGTCTTTTTTTATGCTTCTCAACATTACCTTTATCTAACAACATTCATGAATAACACTTCTAAATTGTTATTGATTTGAATCTCTCTCTCTCTCCGCATTAAAGGTTTTCTCTATATTATTCTTTCTCATTCCATACACATGTTCTTGTAATTTCTTTTTCCTTATTCTTTGCAGCTTGCATCCTCTCTTGGTCCACACTTCTACAACAATATTTTCAAGTGCAAGCACATATCAGAAACTGGAGCCCAACAAGTACTGAACACTTTTCATTTTTATCAGTGTTCTTTGTGATAATTTGAAGTTCATACTTGTCATATCATGAGCACCAGGAAAATCTTTGATTTTCATATTTTCTTGTAGAAATGAATGTTATAAACGGGAAGTTACCATAGTTATTGACCAATATAAAGTATTCATAAATAAAGTGATGGTTTTTACAGATGCTACTGGATACTCAAGCTGTAAAGACAATTCTTCTAGATATCCCTTCCCTTGGTCGGCAGGTGAGCTTGTGCTTCCCTTTCTCTCGCACACGAACCCAGAGGTTTATCTATCTTATTTTATTCTTATTTCTCTGGAACAGAAATCAGGTGCTGCTAGTTATTCAAAGTTTGTCAGCCGTGAGATGAGCAAAGCTGAAGCGCTTCTAAAGGTTTGTGATCGAATTATATCTCTTGAATGACAAGTATAGATTCTTTACTGGGAGGCCAGGAAAAGTTGTTTATGTATCTTCGCTATACAGGTTATACTGTCTCCAGTTGATTCCGTGGCAGATACATATTGTGCATTGCTACCAGAGGGAACACCAATGGAGTTTCAGCGCATTCTGGAGCTCAAGGTCATTGTCATATGTACCAAAATTGTTATGATAATATTTCTATCAAGTTATGCTTTGACACACGACTAATTTGACCATGGCATGTCGCAGGGACTTAAAAAAGCCGACCAGCAAAGTATATTAGATGATTTCAACAAACGTGGACCAGGAATTACCCAACCTTCCATTTCCTCCTCAGTTGTCCCAGCCACACCCGCTGCCCCTCCAGCTCCTATCATGGCTATTCCCTCGTCAGTTGGATTCATTACCTCTCGAGAAGATGTACTAACTAGAGCAGCTGCACTTGGACGTGGCGCAGCCACAACAGGGTTCAAGAGATTCCTCGCCCTAACTGAAGCTGCAAAAGATCGCAAAGATGGACCTTTCCGGAAACTATTTAATGCATGACATACCAATTTGAATTTCAGCCCTCATTCTATATTCTCTCCATTATTGATTTTATTGATTTTATTATATTTTCAGGATTGTTGCTATTGTATTTTCTCGCTCTCTTTTTTTTGCCGGAACCGGAAACAGATTTTGTGTAGAGAAGTTTGTACATGTAAACATTTGAACCATCAAATATTGTTCCAAGTCACATAATTAAAATTAAAATTTAGAATCATAATTCTAGTTTTAATAGAACATATTAATAATATATACTTACGAAAACGATAACATCTAAGTATATATACATATACTGCACCTGCATAAAATAAAAGAAGTAGCATTTTTTAATAATCCCACATGAAATTTGTACCTTATTATTTAAAAAAGAATATTGACCACTTTTAATTATTATTTTTGAAAAAAAATCATCGGCAATATAAAAGGATAATGATAAAATAAAATTATCTCAAAGAATAGTAAATTAATCATTCTAGATAGAGTGTTTGGTATCTAATAATTTTGTCCTCTTCCAATAATTTTAACAATAAACAGTGATTTCAAAATCAATAAATTAAAAATATTTAATTTTTAAAATTAATTATGTGTATTGAAATATTGTATATTTTATAAATAATTTTAATTAATCAGTGATATACATACAAACACGTGAGTAACATGATAACATCTCTCTCTAAATTTTGCTTTCACGCTTCATTATTTCAATCCACTCCGGTCCCACTCTCTCACCATATATGCGTTCATATCTTCATCCTCCGCCGCTCTTCTGAACCCTCGTTTTCCATTTGCAGATCACAAATGGAGAATTACTCTTACTCTTCTTATCCTGATTCTCGCGATTCTTCGCCGCGTTCGCGTGAAATTGATTGCGAGAATCAATCTTGGGATGAACCTGCGTCCAATTCGAACTATAAGGTGAAGTTTATGTGTAGTTATGGTGGTAAAATCCATCCTAGACCTCATGATAATCAGCTGACCTACATCGGTGGTGATACCAAGATCCTTGCTGTTGAGCGTAATGTTAAATTTTCTACTATTTTGTCTAAGCTTTCTTCTGTTTGTGATAATGGTGATGTTTGCTTTAAGTATCAGTTACCTGGTGAAGATCTTGATGCTTTGATTTCGGTTACTAATAATGAGGATCTGGAGCATATGATGCTTGAATATGATCGGTTGTATCGTGCTTCTGCTAAACCGGCGAGGTTAAGGTTGTTTCTGTTTCCGTTGAATCAGAATTCTATGCCAAACAGTTTTGAATCGAACGAAGCAAAATCGGAGCGGCAGTGGTTTGTGGATGCGTTGAATTCTGTGCAGATCCAGGGGTCGGAAGACTCTTCGCCTCCTGCTACCGTGGTGGAGGGATCGGCAGGGAATCCGGATTTCTTGTTCGGGTTTGATAAGGGGTTTCCAGCAGCGAAATTGAAGGAATCGGCACCGACTATACCGGTTCCTGAGTCAGGTTTGAAGGATGTATCGGCTGGATCAGACTGCGGATCAGAGGATCGGCACGTGGTTAGTGAAGCGGTGGTTTCGCCAGCTGAAATTCAGAGGCAGATCCAGGAGATGCAGAGGTTGCAGATTGCTAATCAGGAGCAAGCTATGATGCAGAGAAATAATGATGAAGGGAATCCAAGGGCTTATGCTGGAGATTACTATGCACAGAAAGTTCCGGAAAAGATTCTTCCTGCTGTGGCACCAGTACAGGTGCCTGTGCAGATGCAGATGCCAATTCCTCCACAGTACATGTCAGAACGACATATGACAACTGGCGGATACCCTGTTACTGCCACAACAGGAACGGAGCAGCCAGTATACTACTTTCCAACGCAAGCAGGGGTTTACCAGCCTCAGACTTTACGTCAGATGGCTGGACAAGTTGGTCAGGGATACTACCAAATGCAGCAGAGGGTGGCTCCGGAGATTTACCGAGAACAGCAAATGTATAATGCAGTTCCACAGGTACCGATTCAGCAGCCAAAAGTTGGAGCATACAGTGAAGGGATTGGGATGATGCAGCAGCAAGTTGGGGTGACAGAGCAGCCTGGGTATACACAAATTGGATACGATAGCGCAGGGAGGCAGGTGTACTATACAACTCCAGTAGGGATGGTGCCGCAGTATCAGACAACAGTGAATGCTGTTGAAAGCAGACAGGGTGGTGGCGCTTTGAATCAAGAGGGTAAGGTTGTTCCCAAGGCTCCTCAAGCTTCTGTGTGATTTCAATTACTAGTTCGTTATTATCATATAGTTCAGAATAAGAATGAAAAGCTTCATATAGGTTTTGATGAAATGTTGCTGCTGTGCAATCTAAACTTTTCTGTGTTTCTTTATTACTTATATTTTTAATTGTCGTGAGAAATGAAAATCCCATATTCTTATTTATGTCTGTTTCATGAAAATCCGTTCTTTCGAAACTATGGTGGTGATTTTAGCAAATATTGTTGTCTTTGAGTGTGATACTTAGTGAGGATTATGGGCCAGAATCTTGAAGAAAGCACCTGATGAATTTAACTCTGTATCGACATTCACTTTAGTTCAAAGATTTCCTAGGGGTTTTCATCTCAGGAGACTAGCTTTAGTATGGTTAATATCACTGCTGGAGCTGGGCTCGTATTCTTGCTTTTGCTAAAAAATCGAATACCCTTAGTTAACACTTCGTAGAAGTGTAGAGAGGGGGTGTATTGTGTTAACCTGTATATGTAATCTCACATTGGATATTGGATAGATGTGATAGTGAACTTACACATTTAGCAAATTTTGGTATAGGTGAGTGGGGAAGAAATTCAATACTCTACTGGTCTTGATTGTGAGAAGTCTTGTCGTTATAGATGAACTTGCAATAACCTTCAGTCTGGAAATTGAAAAAGGGTCGCCATGAAAGACAATATCAGGATGAATAGCTTATAAATCGGATGAAAAATCCAACCATATTAGTGGATGAGTAAAAGAATGAGCAAAATCTGTATAGGATAATGATTTTTGCAAAGGATTGAATATATCTGCAAAACAAATGCAGTAGTCTGCCTCTTGTTTTTCAAAGACTTGTTGGATTGGAGTACTTGGCAATGTAAGATTCATAATACAAATAGCATATACATATTTAGTAATAGGAAATCAAACATCAAAGAAAAAGTAGTCATATAAGCAGTAGCTTATTATTTATTTTGTTTTGGTGCAAAGCATTAAGCTTATTAGGTTTCTTAGCTTGAAATTTAGAGCTTAATATAGCAATATAGCATAGACTATTATTCGATAATTTCATTGGCAGGTGGTGTTTTTTGACGTAGCATCAACATAGATAGGGGGTTATTTACTGATTCCTAGCCACAACCAGCAGCCCGTCACTCCATCTGCGCACTCGCCCTGAAACCCACCATCCCCTCACTCTCATGAAATTCTCTTTGTGAGAGCTTCATTGTCGTTCCCACCACAGCTCCTCCCGCATCCGCCCTTGCACCCCCCTCCATTACAGGCACTCCTACATCCCCCTCCACATCCGCCACACCCACCACCACACGCTCCTTGTGAGATGTTCTTTGGCAGAGATACATACTCATTATCACCACTGCCTCTGTAAATAACTCCTGCTTTCCAATATTTAGAACCAAATGTCTCTTCCCACTGCTCTGTGGTTTCAGAAAAACCAATATCCAGTTTGTTGCCTTTTGTTCTATCAGAATCAGTATCATCATGATCTAATACTTTTCCCATTATTGCCTCCAAATCTTTACAGTAAGAATCAGGATGAAGTTGGTGAGAATGCCAAATTAGGTCTATGTCGTAAGTTGGAACACAGAATCTCTTTATGGATCTTTCCTTGTTTTTCTTGATTATATGCAGAAATCCTTTGTATCTAGCTACAGCTTCTTCCAGGAACAGATCATCTTTCATGCTGAATCTTGATACCTGTCACAGTTAATCGATGGAAAAGATAATGATATTGATTCTGTTGCTACTTTTGAATTACTGAACTTTCATCGGTACCTGATAAAAGAAAGAACTTTGCCGTTTGACAGCTGAAACAAGATCATACTTGATGCTTTCAGGAACTCGTGAGATATTTGTAGCAACATTTTCGAAAAACTGAAAATTGAAATCGAGTTCATATGGTTCATTTGGATACATTTTGTTCCAAATTTCTTCAGTTTTCCTTGTGCAAGCTCCGTGAATTGAGGAAACAACATTCAAATTGTCAAGAATACACCCATAAAATTCTTGACAGTCAGCCTTATACTGCACCTGAAAACCGATAAATGCAGATAGATATGTTAAAAATCCTGTCTACAATGAATGCATATAACAGACGGACAGTGGAGTACCGGATTAAGCCTATGGCAATGCCAAATCCATTCGCAATCAAGAGGCACAACCAAAGGATATTCAGAAAATTTTGCCTTGACATGCTTGTTCAGCAATGGAACCCAACAGTTCTTGTACCTATAAATGGCATGATCCAAGGCAGGACTGTTGTAAAGCTGCCTATTCCGATCAATAGCAGCCAGAAATTGAAGCTGCTGTTTGGCTGCAGCCACAAGATCTTGGCTGACGATGATCTTCTGCGCTTCGGCCCATTGTGATTCCACTTCCTTCTTCTCCATACTCATTTCAAATTAATTGATATCTTTTTAACTCGAGCTGATATATATAGGGTCACAAGTATGAAGCCCATACACTTACTGAAAGTTGATTTGTATGATCACCCTAATTTACCAATTGCTATCAAATTGTGACATTGCTCGTCATATTTGAGACGTGTTAAAATTATTCAACTCAAATTTATCTCATCACACATAGGCAATTGATGAACACTCGTAAACATATAAGCAGGAAAATTACAGGAAAACCACAAGTTTTCGCGCCTTAAAAGGCTTCCCCGAAAATGGACGGATTTCATGGAAAATCCAAAGCACACATATAAGAAGAGAGTTACTTATACTCAACTATCTTTTCAAAACTCTCAAAATTTC